>ML391094.1:0-16753 GCA_005239525.1 Nicotiana knightiana
CTCAAGGGAAAGGAAAATAGTAGGGGTATGCTAAAGACATAATTACAGGGAACCCTGGGGAAAGAAAGATACATATTCAAACATAACAAAAGGGGAGACATAATGGGGATTAAGCTAATTACAGGGTAGACAGTAGAACCATAGGATAAAACACATAATGAACAATAGGTAAAGAGACAACAACTGGAGCATATTGTGTATGGGTTCTATAAAACTAAATCAGAAAACATACCAGTCAAGGAATAGAGAACAACAAAGTGCAGGAGGTAGCACAGCAGTAACTGTATACAGGACAAAGAGAGAGCAGCAATAGAATAGTAATAGCAGGATGAGAGCAGCAATAGTATGCAGAAGCACAAGAGCAGTACAGATTACTCAGTCTTGGATTTCAGCCGACTGAGTAGTCAACAATAGATGTAAAGAGCAGGAAGGGATATGTATGAAAGCACATAAAGGATCAGAGCAAATTAGTGTGTGTGTGTTTGTGCTCTCAATATCAGTGTCTGTGTGTGTGGATTTCAGTGTGTATTCGTATGAATCTCAGTGTGTTTGTGAAGAGGGAAGACAGGTCTTTATATAATTTTGAAAACGAGTAGTGCATAGGTAAATTATGGAAATAACAATCAATCAACACCAATTAAGATAAACTATACTCCTTTAATTAAGGGGTCTAGTTTCAAACGGTAAAGTAAAGGCAGAATAAGGAAAGAAAAAATAAGTCTAATAAGGCTGATTAGGGCAAAAACATTCACATAGTGCATAAACGAAACCAAGTACATAGTGGGTAATTAAGGAAAATTGAACTAATCGTGTATAAAGTTAAATAGGGCATCAGTTTGAAATCAATCAAGAAAATATGGATTCAATCACAGGAAATCCCAAGTAATTAAGGAAAGAATCACACAAGCATAGAAGTAATTTAAAATTGGTACAGGCTTATAGGCAGAATATACAGGACCATGTATTTAAGGAAAACATCACATGCGGGGGATTTTACACAAGTGAATCAATATAAATCAACCAGTAAAGAGTCGGTAGGGTAAAGGTCAGAATTTTCAAGAGTTCGACAGCAATCACTTATCAACACAAAGAGGTGTTCATAGAAATCAACAGGAAGAGGTCATAGTAGTAAATTAAATAGGATTCATAGAGAATACATGGATGCAAAAAGTCAAGTAACAAGAAACAACCCAGAATACTTAGGGTTTCACCAAGAACACTTAAAACAACATAAAATCAAAAGATAATAACTTAAACATAGCATGGATATCAAAAAATCAAAAGGAAACTGCTTTGAGGATATGGTATAGAAACCCTAGTTTTCGAAATCGTTTAAAACCCCAAATTTTCTGGAGAAAAATAAGAAGAAACTTAATAGCAGGGTAAATATAAGACGGATCTTAAAAAAACAAAGATACAGAGAACTAGGGTTTCGTGGAACCCCACAAAAGAGGGCAAACCTCGTGAGTGACCTCGATTTAGGTGAGGGGTACTGCAAACTTACTCAAACGGTCGGGGGGTGGCCGGAACACAGCAAGAGACCCATAGGAGGTTAGTGAACCGCTCCAGGTTCATCTGAAGAACCTAGGATGTCACTGAGTGGTTGATAGGTAGGTACATGACCAGGAGATAGTAGAGAGCCATAGATTCCGGTGAGGAAACAAGTCGGAGAAGATGAACGGGACCTATCGGAGGGGAGAAGCCAAGGAGGCTTCTAGAGATTGGCATAAAGATACAGAGAGATGAAGAGACGAAGAGAGAGAGTGAGGAGTCTCGAAAATGAGACGGGGAAGGGGGGTTAGGTGGGAATTAATTAAGGAAAGGGGGATCCGGGCCGTTGATCTTATTTGATCAACGGCTCAATTGTGTTTGGAGCTGGGCCGGGTATGGGGTTGGTTTGGGATAGGGGTGAATTTGGGTTAGAGATCAGGTGGGGTTGGGTTGAAATGTGGCTAGGATTTAAAATAAATGTGGCTAGGCGTTAAATACCCAATAAAATAGATAATAAATTAATTAAAATAGTGAATAATTATATAAAAATGAAATTAAGTTAAAATCGGTAAAATCACAGTAATTAACTAATATTAGGTGTAAAAATGCATAAATTTCAAATTGAAATAGTGCAAAAATGTCCAATTGGGCCATAACTGTAAAGTTATTGTAATTGAAATTAAATAAGACACAATTGGCTAATTTGTGAAATAATTGAGTTTCACTAGATAAAAAAACTGATTATAAATAATATACTGAGCAGGGAAATATTTTAAAATTATTTCTAGCATAATTTATGAATTATTTAAATATGATATATTAAAATGAACAGGAAAATAATTTAATAAAAATAGGGAAAATAGGGGAAAACACTCATACAAAGAGTAATTTAGAAAGCTTATATGCAAGTTTTAAAATAATTTGAGAAAAAATTGGGTATCAACAGCTGCCCATCTTTACCCGAGAAGGATGAGAGAGTTGTCCGGTAAAGATATGATGGCCAATTTGACCGAGAGGAAACCGTGGGAGAGAATTAGGCCGCACCCTGGCTTCTAAGCTGCCTACATATCCCTGGTTTTATAGGAATTAGGTCGTATGTAGTTTCGGAATCATCGGCGAAATATACCGGTGATGTTTCACAAGAACGGACGCAAGGTGCGAGGCAAGGTAAAGTAGGAAGGTCTTACGAGGTTGTATCGGAGAAATGGAGTGGTCCGCTCCTGCCTGGTTGGCTGTTCCGGCCAGATTACCTGCAAATAAATAACAATCATATATCGTGCATAATATAAATGTGATGCAAGTTCCTGTTGTACTATGAATGTTGTCTTTGGACAATTGAGGATGATTGTCCTTAGACCATGATGTCATGGGCCATGAATCGCTTGGTGCGGGATTCGCAGGCTATGAAATGACATTCTCGGGCCATGAGGATGGTGCCTCCGAACCATGGTGCCTTTGAATAATAATATGCAAGTTGAATAAAAGAGATCCTCAGGCCATGAAATGATGTTCTCGGGCCATGAAGATGGTGCCTCCGAACGATGACGCCTTTGGACAAGTTGGTGATATTTCAGCCCATGAAGAATGCAGTAGTATTATGCTAACAAGACAAAGTTTAGTCTTGCGATTTGCGAAAGAAAAGAGGGGCAGAGCTTAGCCTGAGAGAAGCATAAATAAATAACGTCCCGAAAGGGTGGTTGCTTTGAAGAGGTAGATAGGAGCTTTATGCAATGAAGTAAAATGCAGGAGAGGTAGCGTAGAACCTCGGAAGGCAGAATGGTAGCCTTATGCGATGCAGGAAATAAAATGCAAGGGAGGTAGCGTAGAACCTCGGAAGGCAGAATGGTAGCCTTATGTGATGCAGGAAACAAAGTGCAAGGAAGGTAGCGTAGAACCTCGGAATGCAGAATGGTAGCCTTATGCGGTGCAGGAAATAAAATGCAGGGGAGGTAGCGTAGAACCTCGGAAGGCAGAATGGTAGCCTTATGCGATGCAGGAAATAAAATGCAGGGGAGGTAGCGTAGAACCTCGGAAGGTAGAATGGTAGCCTTATGTGATGCAGGAAATAAAAATCAGGGAAGGTAGCGTAGAACCTCGGAAGGCAGAATGGTAGCCTTATGCAATGCACGAAATAAAATGCAGGGGGGAGACAGTGTTTAGTCTCGAAAGGCAGAATAGCCTTATGCAGTGTGGCAAAATAAACGACAGTCAGAGTTCTTAGCTGCGGTGATACGATTGTGGTGAATAAGCGTTGTTTGTGATGATAGTAAGCGTCGGCATGTGTGACGAGTTTGAGAGCGTGTCCTTAAGAAATATGCATCTTGCAAAGATAGTAATATGTTCTGGGCTTTCTCCGTCTTGGTGCCTGCATCCAAAGAAAAATTGTGAGTTCTGTAAAGGGGAAGGTTAGTTCGCATCCCTACTGGCTCAGCTCGGCCTGTCTGCTTGATGACGAGGACTTTGTTGTTCATATCACAGCGGTAGCGTTGCTAAACAAGCTGTTTTGAGAAGCAAATATGCATGGTTTTATAAAAATATAACATATAATTCAAAGTAATTTCTTTGGATGAACCGACGACCACAACACGGTTCAAGACATTGCAACCTCTCTTGCTATGGAATTTTGAGGGTCCTCCTCAAAGTTCTGCCTCAGTTTGATGGATGAATGCTTCTAGCTGCTGCTTGTGCGATGCTCGGCTGCATTTGCTTCGGAATTTTGAGGTCCCTCCTCAAAATTCTGCCCCAGTTTCCATTCGTGGGGGAAATGAAATTTTTATTAAAATGTGACCGAACTCATAGGACTTCCTACGTATCCCCTCTTAAACAGGAATCAGGTCAGGCGTAGTTTAATTTACAGCATTTTATAAAAGCATGAAAGTTACACATAGTAGCGCTTGACTGCATCTGAGTTGATTGGCTTTGGCCAGATTTCTCCATCCATTTCTGCAAGTATGAGTGCTCCTCCTGTCAGCACTCGGTGAACCATGTACGCGCCTTGCCAATTGGGAGAGAATTTCCCTTTTGCTTCATCTTGGTGAGGAAAGATCTTTTTTAACACCAGTTGCCCCGGTGTGAATCGTCTCGGCTTGACTTTCTTGTTGAAGGCTCTGGTCATTCTGTTCTGATATAGCTGACCATGACAAACTGTGTTCATTCTTTTTCCGTCTATGAGGGCCAATTGCTCATAATGGCTTCGTACCCACTCTGCATCACTGAGTTCGGTTTCTTGTATGATTCTCAGGGATGGAATTTTGACCTCGACAGGAAAAACGGCTTCTGTACCGGTGATGATTCACAAGAACGGACGCAAGGTGCGAGGCAAGGTAAAGTAGGAAGGTCTTACAAGGTTGTATCGGAGAAATGGAGTGGTCCGCTCCTGCCTGGTTGATTGTTCCGGCCAGATTACCTGCAAATAAATAACAAGCATATATCGTTCATAATATAAATATGATGCAAGTTCCCGTTGTACTATGAATGATGTCTTTGGACAATTGAGGATGATTGTCCTTAGACCATGATGTCCTGGGCCATGAATCGCTTGGTGCGGGATTCGCAGGCTATGAAATGCCGTTCTCGGGCCATGAGGATGGTTCCTCCAAACCATGGTGCCTTTGAATAATAATATGCAAGTTGAATAAAAGAGATCCTCAGGCCATGAAATGATGTTCTCGGGCCATGAAGATGGTGCCTCCGAACGATGACGCCTTTGGACAAGTTGGTGATATTTCAGCCCATGAAGAATGCAGTAGTATTATGCTAACAAGACAGAGTTTAGTCTTGCGATTTGCGAAAGAAAAGAGGGGCAAAGCTTAGCCTGAGAGAAGCATAAATAAATAACGTCCTGAAAGGGTGGTTGCTTTGAAGAGGTAGATAGGAGCTTTATGCAATGAAGTAAAATGCAGGGGAGGTAGCGTAGAACCTCGGAAGGCAGAATGGTAGCCTTATGCGATGCAGGAAACAAAATGCAGGGGAGGTAGCGTAGAACTCGGAAGGCAGAATGGTAGCCATATGCGGTGCAGGAAATAAAATGCAGGGGAGGTAGCGTAGAACCTCGGAAGGAAGAATGGTAGCCTTATGCAATGCAGGAAATAAAATGCAGGGGGGAGACAGCGTTTAGTCTCGAAAGGCATAATAGCCTTATGCAGTGTGGGAAAATAAACGACAGTCAGAGTTCTTAGCTGAGGTGATACGATTATGGTGAATAAGCGTTGTTGTGATGATAGTAAGCGTCGGCATGTGTGACGAGTTTGAGAGCGTGTCCTTAAGAAATATGCATCTTGCAAAGATAGTAATATGTTCTGAGCTTTCGCCGTCTTGGTGCCTGCATCCAAAGAAAAATTGTGAGTTCTGTAAAGGGGAAGGTTAGTTCGCATCCACACTAGCTCGGCTCGGCCTGTCTGCTTGATGACGAGGACTTTGTTGTTCATATCACAGCGGTAGCGTTGCTAAACAAGCTGTTTTGAGAAGCAAATATGCATGGTTTTATAAAAATATAACATATAATTTAAAGTAATTTCTTTGGATGAACCGACGACCACGACGCGGTTCAAGACATTGCAACCTCTCTTGCTATGGAATTTTGAGGGTCCTCCTCAAAGTTCTGCCTCAGTTTGATGGATGAATGCTTCTGGCTGCTGCTTGTGCGGTGCTCGGCTGCATATGCTTCGGAATTTTGAGGTCCCTCCTCAAAATTCTTCCCCAGTTTCCATTCGTGAGGGAAATGAAATTTTTATTAAAATGTGACCGAACCCATAGGGCTTCCTACGTATCCCTCTTAAACAGGAATCAGTTCAGGCGTAGTTTAATTTACAGCATTTTATAAAAGCATGAAAGTTACACATAGTAGCGCTTGACTGCATCTGAGTTGATTTTCTTTGGCCAGATTTCTCCATCCATTTCTGCAAGTATGAGTGCTCCTCCTGTCAGCACTCGGTGAACCATGTACGCGCCTTGCCAATTGGGAGAGAATTTCCCTTTTGCTTCGTCTTGGTGAGGAAAATTCTTCTTCAACACCAGCTGCCCCGGTGTGAATCATCTCGGCTTGACTTTCTTGTTGAAGGCTCTGGTCATTCTGTTCTGATATAGCTTACCATGACAAACTGTGTTCATTTTTTTTCCTTCTATGAGGGCCAATTGCTCATAATGGCTTCGTACCCACTCTGCATCGCTGAGTTCGGCTTCTTGTATGATTCTCAGGGATGGAATTTTGACCTCGGCAGGAATAACGGCTTCTGTACCATAAACCAGCATGTAAGGAGTTTCCCCAGTTGATGTGCAGACTGTGGTGCGGTATCCTAGTAAGGGCGAATGACATCTTCTCATGCCATTGCTTGTGCTTCTTTATCATATTTCTCAATATCATCTTGATATTCTTGTTGGCAGCCTCAACGGCTCCATTCATCTGAGGTCTGTATGTTGTGGAATTCTGTGTTTGACCTTGAAGGTTTCACATATGGCTCTCATCAGTTCACTGTTGAGATTAGAACCATTGTCAGTAATGATTGACTCTGAACTCCGAATCGACAAACTATGCGGTCGCGGACAAAGTCGTCCACGACTTTCTTAGTAACTACTTTGTAAGAGGTTGCTTCGACCCATTTGGTAAAGTAATCAATGGCAACCAGAATAAACATGTGTCCGTTGGAGGAGGCAGGCTCGATTGGTCCAATAACATTCATGCCCCAAGTGGCAAACGGCCATGGTGAACTTGTTGCATTAAGCTCACTGGGATGTACCTTTATCATATCCCCATGTATCTGACAACGGTGGCATTTCCGGACATACTGGATGCAATCTGTTTCCATGGTCATCCAGAAATAGCCGACCCGAAGTATCTTCTTTGCTAGAACGAACCCGTTCATATGAGGACCGCATGTACCAGCATGTATCTCCTCCAATAGTTTTGTTGCTTCTTTCGCTTCGACATACCTCAGTAAACCCAAATCAGGAGTCCTCCTATATAGGATCCCTCCGCTGTGAAAGAAATTGTTTGACAACTTTCGAAGTGTGTGTTTCTGAGTAGCGTTTGTAAGTTCTGGATATTCTCCCTTTGCTAAGTACTCCTTGATATCATGAAACCAAGGCTTTTCGTCTGCTTCTTCTTCAACATGGGCGCAGTAGGCCGGCTGATTGTGGATCCCCACTGGGATGGGTCGATGAAATTCTTGTCTGGATGTTGGATCATAGATGACAAGGTAGCCAATGCATTGGCGAACTCATTCTGGATTCTGGGGACGTGCCGGAACTCTATCTTTGTGAACCTCTTTCTCAACTCCTGTACACGATGTAGATATGGCAGTATCTTGGAATTCTTGGTTGCCCATTCTCCTTGTACTTGGTGTATCAATAGGTCTGAATCACCAATCAATAATAACTCATGAACGTTCATGTCGATGGCCAAGTTGAGCCCCAAGATGCAGGCCTCATATTCAGCCATGTTGTTGGTGTAGGGGAACCTGAGTTTGGCGGATATTGGATAGTGCTGACCGCTTTCTGATATTAAGACTGCCCCAATACCTATTCCTTTGAAGTTTGTGGTCCCATAAAAGAACATCCTCCAACCATCGTAGGATTCTGCAATGTCCTCTCCTATGAATGACACTTCTTCATCGGGAAAATACGTTTTTAATGGTTCGTATTTCCCGTCCACAGAATTTTTAGCGAGATGATCTGCTAATGCTTGTCCCTTGAAAGCCTTCTGATTCACGTAAATAACGTCGAACTCACTTAACAAGATTTGTCGTTTGGCCAGTTTGCCAGTGGGCATGGGCTTCTAAAAGATGTATTTCAACTGATCCATCCTTGATATGAGGTACATTGTATATGCACAGAAATAGTGCCTCAACTTTTGTGTGACCCAATTCAGAGCACACCAAGTGCATTCCAATAAAGAGTATCGGGCTTCATATGGAGTGAATTTCTTGCTAAGATAGTAAATAGCCTGCTCTTTCCTTCCTGTTTCATCATGTTTCCCAAGAACGCAACCTGAAAGCTCCATCTAGCACAGCAAGGTAAAGTAACATAGGTATACCTAGCTCGGGTGGTACCAGGACTGGTGGTGTTGATAGATACTCCTTGATTCTATCGAAGGCCTTTTGACAATCCTCGGTCCATTTGGTTGCAGCATCCTTTTTCAGCATTTTGAAAATTGGTTCACAAATGATGGTAGACTGGGCTATGAACCGGCTGATGTAATTGAGCCTCCCCAGGAAACTCATAACATCCTTCTTGTTCTTTGGCGATGGAAATTCTTGGATGGCTTTGACCTTTGATGAATCCAGTTCTATTCCTCAGCGACTGACGATGAACCCTAGTAACTTGCCAGCAGGAACCCCGAATGCACACTTTGCAGGGTTAAGTTTCAAATTGTACTTCCTTAACCTGTTGAAGAACTTCCTTAGATCTTCCATATGGTCAGTGGATTTCTTCGATTTGATGATGACGTCTTCCACATATACCTCGATCTCCTTGTGAATCATATCGTGGAATATAGTAGTCATGGCCCTCATGTAGGTGGACCCTGCATTCTTCAGACTAAATGGCATCATCTTGTAACAATACACTCCCCACGGCGTGATGAATGTCGTTTTCTCAGCATCTTCCTCGTCCATCCAAATCTGATGGTAGCCAGCAAAAAAATCTACAAAGGACGGCACCTCATGCTTGGCACAGTTGTCAATTAGGATGTGTATATTTGGCAAGGGGAAGTCGTCCTTCGGACGAGCCCGGTTGAGATCCCGGTAGTCGACACAGACTCTAACCTTCCCATCTTTCTTTGGAATAGGCACGATGTTGGCTAACCATGTCGGGTATTCAACCACCCGGAGAACCATGGCGTTGATCTGCTTGGTGACCTCTTCTTTGATTTTCAAGCTCATGTCTGGTTTGAACTTCCTGAGCTTTTGCTTCACCGGTGGGCATGTCGGATCGGTTGGCAACTTGTGGGCCACAATAGATGTACTGAGGCCAGTCATGTCATCATACGACCAGGCGAATATGTCCTTATATTCTCTTAAAAACTATGTATACTCCTTCTTTTCTAATGGCGACAAATGAACATTGATGCGAGTTTCTTTGACGTTCTCTGCGTTTCCCAGGTTGACAACCTCAGTCTCGTCCAAGTTATACTTAGGTCTATTCTCAAAGTTCTCGACCTCTTTAACAATATCCTCAGGTATATCATCCTCGTCTGAATCTAAATCCGTTTGTTGTGTTGCCTCGTGGCATGTCACAGTCGTCGGTTCATCAAGATAAGTAATAGTAATGCTGTGTAAATAAAGTAATGGGGAGGAAAACAGTAGCAAGTAAATATACGATTTATAGAGAAACTGCAAATGCTTTGATAAATTGAATAATCGTTTGAACGAGCTCTTTCTTGCAGAAATTAAAATGCGAAAAGGAAGAAAATTTTTAAATAAATAAGCTGTAAATAAATGCTTGTTTTGTTAGCCTTGCTACCCCGAGGCTCGATGGGCTTTGGTCGTCATGACAGACCAATTCTTGAGATATGATCCTCTGCTCACGACCTGTATGGAAGGGCCTTCCTCCCCCTCCTCTTCAAGAATGACACAGTAGTCCATGTCATCATCGTCCAAAAATAAATCCCTTATTGCCGCTAACGCTTCCTCTTCGTCCGTACCGTAGATGATATCAGCTTGCTAGAAAGTTTGTCTAAGTGAGGTATCGGCTGCTCCAATGAGTAGTAGGGATTGCGTCATGGTGGCGACCAGTCCTTGAATTCCTTCCAGGTGTACTCATACCCCAGCCCAAAAGTGGTACCGTGCTTCTTGAGTGTTATTGGCTTCGTTATTCCTTGGAGATTTTTACCGAACCCTTTGCCTGGCTCGTATCCTTTCCAGTTCAAGATGCTCTCGATCTTATTGTCCTACCATTTTTCCTTATCAATGGCGTTAACTCGTTCAATGTTGTGGTATGTTTCTCCACCCAGCTTACTTTTCCCATCAGTGACCGAAAAAGTATGGCGACCGTAGATATGGTTGCTACCGTCGCCATGAATGACTACCTCTTGATGATTCCATTCAAACTTCAATGCTTGATGTAGGGTTGATTCCACGGCCCCAGCGGCGTGTATCCAAGGTCGCCCTAACAGCAAGTTGTAGGATACGGGCACGTCTATCACTTGGAAGTCTACATCAAACCAGGTTGGTCCCATCTGTAAGCACAAAGTGATTTCTCCCATAGTGGACCTCTGCGAACCATCGAAGGCCTTTACATTGATCTCTCATTCTTTTATATCATGTAGACTTTTGCCCAATTTCTTGAGTGTGATTAGCGGACAAATGTTAAGGCTGGAACCCCCATCAATTAAGATCCTTGTAATGGTCCTCACATTGCACAGTGATGTGCAGTGCTCTATTATACCCTAACCCCTCGGGCGGCAACTCATATTCATGGAAAGTAATCTTATGGATTTCCAGAACCTGGCCCACCATGTTTGTCATCTCGCCGCTGGTGATATTGTCTAGTACGTATGCCTCACTCAGAACTCTCAACAAGGCGCTCCTGTGCATCTCAGAATTCTGTAATAGAGAGAGGATAGATATCTGAGTTGGTTTCTTGTTCAACTGGTCGAGGATTGAGTACTCCTTGGCTTGGATCTTTCTCCAATGATTGTCTGAACCTGTCTCAATGGTGGGAGGACGGTTGACGGCCTGCTCGCTAGATTTAGCCAAACGTTCAGGGGTATAAACTCTGCCAGTTCTGGTCATACCCTGTGCAGCAATGGCTTCCTCAGACTTGCTTTTACCCTTTCTCCTTGCTTCAGTTGTATAGTCCCATGGGATGGCATTTGAGTAAAAGGGTGGCGTTGTTGACATTTCCACTGGAATAGGTGTGGTCATCCTCATTCCCACCGGAGTATATGTTGTAGGCGGCCAGACTGCTACTTCGAGTGGCCGTACAAACTCAACTTCGATCGGCAATGGGTCTTTTCCTTTGTGGGCGGTCTCGATTCAAACTCGAGTGGAATGGACATGTTTACCTCAACATCCTTGGATGGCTGCATCTGAACCACAATTGGGTTGAGAGTAATTGTGGGCTTCTTCGGATCACCCTCTGCAATCAGCCCAATTGATCCCTCAGGATCCCAATCATCATCTACTTCAATCATATGGACACCACCTTTATGGTTTGGCAGCAGATTATTGCGAACATTAGGAGCAGGGTCCTTGGCTAAAATGATCTTGTTGTCTATGAGGGTTTGTATCTTGTCTTTCAAGTAACGTCATTCCTCGATGGTGTGTCCCTTCATGTCGGAGTGGTAAGCACAGGATTTTTTTGGGTTGATCCACTGAGAAGGGTTCTCAGGGGTGGCAGCAGGAATGGGTGTGACGTAACCGGCGGCTTTGAGTCTTTCATACAGTAGATCAATGGGCTCGGCTATGGCAGTATACTGTTTTGGAGGGCGACGGTCGAAGTTAGGGCGAGGTCTTGGGAAGTTTAGGCGAGTAGGTGGTGATTGGAGGTGAGAAGGTTGGGAATTGCAGGGATTGTAAACGGGGGCTGGTTGGGAGTATCTAGGCGAGTAGGTTGATATGTGGGTGGTGGATCTTGATATGCGGGTGAGGGTGCTTGGTATTGAGGTGAAGGTGCTTGGTAACTTGGAGCTGGTTGGTATATGAATAAGGGTGTTGGATATACTTGGTATTTGGGCGGGGACTTGGCTTGTTGAGCAACCATCACGGCTCCCACATCCTTCTTTCTGGACACACCACCAGACTGTAGAGCTTTATTAGTAGTCTGTAAAGCTTCAAAGTTAGTAACCATACCGCTTTTGATGCCCTCTTGATTCGCTCTCCCAATTTGATGATGTCAGAGAAATTGTGACCTTCGACCATCATCAACCGCTCATAATATTGAGGATTCTGAGCTCATACAAAGAATTTCTTCATTTGTTCCTCTTCTAAGGCTGGCCTAACCTTGGCAGCTTCTGACCTCCAACGAGTAGCATACTCGCGAAAGGTCTCCGTTGGCTTCTTATTTAAATTCTGGGTGTAGAATACATCCGGAGCATTCTCCGTGTTGAACCTGAATCGATCCATGAAGTATGTTTCCATGCTTACCCAATTAGTCCATTTCTTTGGATCCTGGCCGATGTACCATGACAGTGCATCTCCTTTCAAACTCCTCATGAAGAGTTTCATGCGGATTCTTTCATCTTTTCCCACGCCAACCAATTTGTCGCAGTAAGTTCTCAAATGGACTCTTGGATCACCAGTACCATCAAACATCTCGAACTTAAGAGTTCTGTACCCCTCGGGCAGTTCGACATCAGTTTGTATGCAAAGATCTTCATAGTTCAGCCCCTCAATCCCTCTAACTCCTTCGACGCCCTGAACTCGATTGGTCAACTTCTTGAGTTCCTCGGCCAAATTCCTGATGAGCCTATCCTTCTCGTCAGATTCAGGGGTATGCGGTGTGGAATGAGCCACGATTTCCACATAAATGGGATTATTTTAGGCCTGGAAGTGGTCTTTTGTGTGATCCTAGAGAGGTGGAGTGTTATGGTGACAGACATTGCATTGTGCTGGGGGGACTTGGTCCTTGGGGTGATTAGCTTGTTTAGGGATGTTTTGTGGTAAAGTGGGGTTTGGAGCATTTGGGAAGTGGACATCCGGAACATTGAGGGAAAGTGATAGGTGAGCCAAATTCTTGACTTGGTCAAGTTCCTCTTGGAAATTCAGCAACTTCTTCTCTAGTGGAGACATACCCTCTTGTAGAACCTGAATACCCCGACCATCGGCGATCTCAACCTGTTAATCCCTATTGTCTTTTCTGACGCCGCTTGCCTCTGCCATCTTAGTTTTACCCTTGCTTTTTCCTTTGGGAGGACTAGGAGGAGGAGGAGGAGGGTCCTTTGATCTTGTGCGGTAGGCGAATGATGCCAGAATGCATGAACTAACCTTTGGGGAGGGAATAATAAATAAAGAAAACAAAAAACAAAAAAAAGTAATGAAATTAGTGAGGATCATAAAAAAAATATTGCAGTATTTAAACACATAAGGCGGAAATGTAAAGCGTGTCCGAAGTTGGGGACCTCTTTGTGCCCGAGGTAAGCGTAGCGACAAATTTATTTGGAGAACTTAAGATGATAAATGCCTCATTTTATTGATAATAAAATAGACAAATCCAACACGACTCTATGAATGCGAAAAATATAAAATGTCACTAATGGCCAGGGGCCTTATTACATCAGAAGGCAAAGTAAAGACAATCCTATCGACTTGGTCCCAAAAGGACCTTCCCCAGACTCGGCATCTCTGCTCGCCTTGATCAGCGTCCCCATCTCGTGGAGTCCCAGCAGCAAGTAGGTCGTGGATAGAATTCCTCCTTCGACTCCCTTGGCCTTCTGACAGGTCTTGATCCTCCTAATGAACTTCTCCTCTAAGTCGACTATGCCTCGCTCCAAGTGTGCTAGCCTCTGGGTGGAGGTGATGGCCATGTCTTTCCATTCCTCTATCAGATTCTTGTTGGCCTCGTGTATTTTGTGATGATCTTCTTCACAATCACGGAGCCTCTTGCGCAACTGGTTGAGTCTAGTCGTTGCCTCGGCCTTCTCATCTATGACCATGTGGACTTGAGCAAACCCCTGCTCGATACTTCCACCTCAGTTATCTTCCAACCATACCAGATAATAAGGAAAGTAACCAGCATGATACCTGTCGGGTTCAATAGTGTCCTTTTCTAACCGGATCTTGCAGTGCCACAAATGCTGAGCTTGGCACTTATGAGGGATGTCGTCGTTTTGGAAATCTGCCCTGAGATGACTCATCTTCTCGACCCTTGGTATAACTTGCTTCCTTCTTGCCTGCCTCATGACTCGGATCGGGACATAAGGATACGTCCCTTTTAGACCAATCAATATCAGAAATGGGGTGTCTCGAGTTCGGATGATGAACTCGTCGGTTAGGAACCACTCAAACATCCACTGAATCTGATCCTCGGTCGAGCTTCCTAGTAACTCGGCCCATCCATTGGCGTTTTTCGGCTTAGCAAACATGTTGGGGATGTAGTTCATACGCTTTGGATGATGGAAAGCAATATGATCATCCCAAATTATCCTATGGATGTCCTGACGTAGTCGCCCTTTTGCAAATGCTCAGTGAGCCACAGTTGGAGTAACAGATTGCAACCCTCGAAATGTTTTGCCCCTCGTTGACACTTTTCCAATGCTCTGTACATGTCAGCAATGATCATTGGCACGATACTGAAGTCCTACCCGTCAATCCCTTCCATCAGAGTCTTGGTAACCATAGCCAACCTGGTGTGGATTCTTTCTTTCTTTGTCGGGAACACCATCAGACCCAAGAAGCATACTATAAAGACGAATACCCGGCGGTGAATGTGCCCCAGAGAAGTAAGGGTGAACTCTTCCTGATAAGTGCGGTAATACTGGCTACGACCATACCTCTCGTACAAATAGTCAAAGGGGATGTACGAGTCTTCCAAGCAGACCAAGTCTGGATTTTTCTTTAGTCCCATCATCTTGAGAAAACCTTGGCCTGTACGGTTTTCAGGCATCAATAACCCTGGAGACTCCCAAGCTAAACCGGATAACCCTCCTATTTCCTATAGCAATGGTGTCATCTCATTGTTTTCAAAGTGAAAGATCGGCCGATCACAGTCCCAACTTGCACGAGGTATCACAGTGGGGCTTGTCTTCTCTTTTTCTGCCTTACCTCTTACTGAAGTGAAACAACTGACTGTTGTCTACCTTTGATTCTGTCTTCCGAACAGGGTAGCAGCTTCTATCATCATGTTGTTAGGCTGAATGTCCAGAAGAGAGGGCGGGTTGCCCAAGTGTTTTCTGACGACTGTTTTGTCACTGGAGTGAATATCCTCCCACCAATTTAGGATTTTGGAGTGGATATTGGTGACCATGCCGAATCTGGGGACCTCGTGCTTCATTTCTGCAAAACAAACAGTTTAGGCCCTTACCCCCACCAGACTCGACTATTTAACATCAATAATTAGCATGAGCATTTAGTTCTCCAAATAAATGCACATAACGTGAAGGCGTCGGTTTGGGTTCCAGGGAAACCCAATGGACTTTGGACAAGGCTATCTTAAAGGTTGTTGTGCGGACAACACGTTAGCCTGGCTAGGTTTGACCATGATTCATGCAACATACAATAGAGTAAGGTTTATATGGGGTTTTATACCGGTACCCTTGAGCGGACAACTCAAGGGGGAAGGCACGGAACTGTCGACTGCACCGCTGATCGACTAGTTTTACCATAAATACGCCTTTCCGAATTTAGGGGTAGTAATATTGGAATAGCGCAAACACTCATTTTAAGTATTACTAAAGGATTTTTGTTTGGCACGAGTGGAATATGAATGCGGAGCATGATATGCAATAAATAACATTTAAACAAGTAGGCATGTATTTTCACATTGAGGAAAGCGGTAAAGAAAGGAAATACGGCAGTTAGAATTGAAAGCAGTTACAAAGAAAACATGAAGATACGTCAAGTTTGTTCAGGCGAAATAAATACTTGCAAAATTAAACAGTTAATCACATATAACGGGGAATAGGAAAGGGTATAACAGAAATTGAAAGGTCCAAATTCACAAGACAACCTGTAATGGTGTAAGCCTAGGGAATATCCCCAGCAGAGTCGCCATGTTGTCGCGCCCCCCTTTTTCCTCGCACGAGTCAGGTGCGGAGAGATCGGGTTTATGACATTCTGGACAACTCCTTAAAGGAAGAGGTTTAAGGAAGAGTCACCACCTAACGATTTAATGGTGCGTTAGGGCACCTAGAGTAGATAACTCATGAACTAGTTTGCATAACCAGAGATTGGGTAAGGGCTTGAAGTTATCCTAAGGGGAAGGTGTCAGGCACCCCTCAAGATCCACAATTGTGGGTCCCAGCCAAGAAGTTTTGTGAATTTGGACGGTAAACAAATAGCAAGTAAGGTTCATATAAGAGGGGATTTCAAACAAGTATGAAAATCTTTAAAGGTTTTAGGAAAACATTTGAAAAGAATTGTCCTAGGTTTAAAGTAATACGGATCNCTGGTCACGAAAGCTTATTGCGTGCTATTACCCGTCCCGTTCTACAAGTTCCGGAGGGTGTTTAGGACTACTAATCCTACAAGGTGAGTAATAAGCTGAACCCCCTAGGTTTAAAAGGACAAAATCCTAAGCGACGTATAAAACAATTAGGACTACAAATATAGGGAACATGTAAGGGCAGATAAGAGGCTCATAGATCCCTCCACAAGTAAACACGTAAATA
>ML391095.1:0-17239 GCA_005239525.1 Nicotiana knightiana
TTTTTAGTTACAACAGTTTTGAATGAGTACAACGATGATGATCTTTTATCTATAACTGTTTTTTGTTACAACAATCTTTCTTTTGAATAAGTACAAAGATGCGTGTTTCTTCCTCGTAGCTAACATTTTGCCTTTGCAGGTCTAATATCATCATCTGGTGATGGGTTAGCTTTATGCCTATCATCTAAAAAGGTTAGTAAAATTTTAAATGTTCAAAATAAAATTGAACGTGTGATACCTGACCGGGGGTACTTCTTTTCCTTAGAAGTAGTAATTCTTCAAGTGGATGGAATTCCAACTTGTTGGTAGGATTCTGCCATCCATAGCTTCCAGCTCGTAGGTGCCCTTCCCAGCTATGCCTCAGACTTTGTAGGGTCTTTCCCAGTTTGGACTTAGCTTTCCTGCGCCTGCTTCTTTCGTTGATTGAAAGATTTTTTTGAGGACGAAGTCCCCAATCTTGAAGTATCTGAGATGAGCTTTATGGTTGTAATAACGCTCTATNTGTCGTCATTTGCTTCCTCCGTGGCTATTGTAAACCTTATGCTTGGTTTGCGAATATCCACAGGTATTAAGGCTTCTGAGCCATAGACAAGTGCAAACAGAGTTTCTCCCGTGGCTGTTTTTGAAGTTGTTCTGTACGCCCATATTACCGCTGGTAACTCATTAGGCCAATTTCCTTTGGCTTTATCTAGCCGCTTCTTTAGATTTTTGATGATGACTTTATTTGTTGACTCAGCTTGACCATTAGCCACGAGGTGGTATGACGTTGAAGTGATCCGTTTGATTTGCCAGCTTTCGAAGAATTCTATGATTTGCGAGCCTATGAATTGTGGGCCATTATCACACACGATCTCCTTTGGTATCCCAAAACGGCATATTATATTTCACCATAAGAAGATTTTAACTTCCTTTGCTCGCACCTGTTTGAACGCTTCTTCCTCTACCCATTTTGTAAAATAGTCGGTTAGCACGAGCAAAAACCGTACCTATCGTTTAGCTGTGGGGAGAGGTCCCACTATGTCCATACCTCATTTCATGAAGGGCTATGGGGATATTATTGGATGCAATAATTTCCCTGGTCGATGCATGTTAGTGGCAAACCTTTGACATCTGTCGCATTTGGATACGAAGTTCTCAGCCTCTTCTTCCATCTTAGGCCAATAGTATCCAGTTCTGATTAGGGTTTTTACCAAGGATCTCGCCCCTGCGTGATTTCCACAATGTCCTTCGTGGACTTCTTTCATCACAAACTCCGTTTGGTTAGGTCCGATGCATTTTCCTAGGGGTCCTCCGAACATCTTGCGATATAATGAGTTGCGAATGAGGCATTACCGTGCAGATTTGCGGCGAAGTGCTTGAGCTGTTTTCTTGTCTTCAGGTACGGTGCCATTCTGCAAAAATTTAAGATTTCGTTTCTCCAATCCCAGGTTAAATTGTTGAAAGTTACCTCATTTTTGTCCTGGTCGATCGCTGAATGGAATAGATGAACGACAATTTCATTGTCTTTGTTTGTTACTTCCGTGACTGCTGCAAGGTTAGCTAATGCATCTGCTTCTGCTTTTTCCTCTCTAGGTATTTGTATTACCTTTCATGTTTTGAATTGTCTCACGAGCTCTCGTGCCTTTTCCAGATATTGTTGCATCCGAGTCTCTCGAGGATGTAAGTCCCCTGCATCTGATTTACTACCTGCTGGGGGTCGCTTTTGATTACGATTTGCTCGATTGAAAGTTCTCGTGCAAGTTCTAGTCCCGCAAGGACAGCTTCGTACTCTGCTTCATTATTAGCTATAGGATAACATTTGATAGTCTGCCGTGTCTTTTCACCTGTGGGTGACATTAAGGCTATGCCTAAGCCGACACCTTTTATATTGGAAGAACCATCGGCAAATAGGGTCCATAGACCCGGATTAGCACCGTTAAAGAGTTGTAACTCTTTTTCCACTTCAGGGACAGTGCTATTACTAAAGTCAGCGACAAAATCAGCTAAGATCTGAGACTTGATTGCAATTCTAGGCTGATATATTATTTCATGCTCACTTAATTCTATGACCCACTTGGCTAATCTTCCTGATAGTTCTTGTTTATGCAATATGTTTCTTAACGGATACGAGGTCACAACTGTGATTGGATGACATTGAAAGTATGGCCTTAATTTTCTAGATGCCATGATTAGAGCTAAGACTAACTTTTCTAGATGTGGATATCTAGTTTCAGCATCTAGTAATGTCTTGCTTACATAGTAAATAGGAGATTTTTTACCTTTATTCTCCCTTACCAATACTGCACTTACAACAATTTCCGAGATGGCAAGGTAGACGTACATCCTCTCCCCCTCCTTTGGCTTTGACAACACCAGAGGTTTTGACAGATAAACCTTTAGGTCTTTGAGAGCCTGTTGACATTCTTCATTCCATTCGAACCAATTTTGCTTTTTGAGAACTACAAAGAATTTAAAACTTTTCTCGAAAGATTTGGAAATAAATCTTCCTAAGGCTGTAATTCTTCCCGTTAGTCTTTGAACTTATTTTTTGTTTATAAGTACATCAGGTATTTCTTCTATAGCTTTATTTTGATCAGGATTTACCTCTATTCCCCTTTTAGATACAAGGAAGCCCAAGAATTTACCTGATTCTATGCCAAAAGTGTATTTTTCTGGATTCAACTTCATATTATACCTGCGTAAAATGTCAAAGGTAATAGAGAGGTGCTGGAAATGGTCTTCCGCCCGTGTTGATTTTACCAGCATGTCATCGATGTAAACTTCAATCCTTTTTCCCAGATGTTCCTGGAACATCTTGGTCACTAGCCTTTGATAGGTGGCTCCAGTGGTTTTTAAGCCAAAAGGCATGACTTTATAACAATAAGTCCCTTGTTTGTAATAAATGAGGTTTTTTTCATCGTCTGAGAGATCCATTTTAATCTGATTATAACCAGAATAAGCATCTAGAAATCTTAACAATTCATGACCTGCGGTGGCATCAATCATTTGATATATATGTGGTAATGAGAATGAATCTTTGGGGCATGCTTTATTTAATTTAGTATAATCTACGCATACTCTCCATTTGCCATTCTTTTTAGGTACTACCACAGTGTTAGCTAGCCAGTTAGGATACATTACCTCTCGTATCGAACCAATTTTCAAGAGTTTCTGTATCTCTTCATCAATCACTTGGTTCTTGAATAGTCCTTGCTTTCTTTTCTTCTGCTTAACAGGTACGAAGGATGGATCTTGATTGAATTTATGAGTCATCACTTCTATGGCGATACCTGTCATATCTGAGTGGGACCACGCAAAGCAATCTGCGTTAGCCTTTAAATAATCAATTAACTTACCTCTTCGACCGAGGCTCAGCCTCGTGCCTATATACACTTTCTATTCAGGTTTTTGTTCAAACAATGGAACAACTTCGAGCTCTTTCATAGTTGTTTTGATGTGCTCGTCTTCCTCCAGTTCATGAATAACGTCCGGTCTGGAATCTACATCCGTGTGGTCCAATGCATCTTCCGTGGTGACTTGATTTACCTTCTCGTGAGTATCTTCTTTTGTACCTGTTTCAGCAATAATACCTTCCGTACCTATTTGGGTAGTAATTTCATCCATACCTGTTTGCTTGGGAGATTCCCTTATCTTTAGATTCTTCCACCTCTACTTTTTTGTTGTAGTGTACCACAAAATTTATATTTCTCGCGGTTTGCTGATCGCCTCTAATATGCTGAATCCCCCATTCGGAGGGGAATTAATATACCTGATGCAGGGTGGATGGTATTGCTTTGATGTCGTGGATCCATGGCCTTCCCATGATTACGTTATAAGCCATGTCAGTATCGATGACTTGGAACCTGGTATTTTTTATTACTCCCTCAGCATAAGTGCTAAGTTCAATTTCCCCTTCTGTTATAACCGAGTTATCAAATCCCGATATGGCTCGTGCCTTTAGGATTACTTGATTCCCCAATAGAATTTCTTCCACGACTCTTAGCAAAATGATATTGGCTGAACTACCTGGATCAACCAACACTCTTTTTATGTTAGTGTCATGAATAAGTAAGGATATTACTAGAGCATCGTTGTGAGGAAGCATTAATCCGCCGATATCTGCATCATTGAAGGTTATATCTTCTGCCTCCAGATTTTCACGAACCCGCTTTTCGTGTGTAGTTGTGAACTTCGTGGCCGCTTTGCAGACCACTCCGTTTACTTCTTCACCTCCGTGTATCACATTGACGGTTCGTTTTGGAGATGGAGGTTTTGGGGGATCCTGCCTTTTCTTCATGTATGCCTGTTTACCTTTTTCACTAAACAATTCTGTTAAATAGCCCTGTTTCAATAATTGTTCTACCTCACCTTGCAAAAATCTGCAATCTGCAGTTCTGTGTCCATGATCATTATGGAATTCACACCATAAATCTGGGTTCCTCTTATTCGGGTTTGACCTCATTTCTTTGGGCCATCGAAACTTATCATCCATTTTTCTTAATACTGAAATTAGTTCGGAGGTACTTACACTGAAGGTGTGATCCCTAATTCGTGCATTACCTATAGTTCGTTCATCCCCATCCTTTCTGGATCTTGATTTGGATGAGCCCTCATCTCTGCTTGGTGGTCTATACTCTGACCGAGTGTTTTCGTACCTAGGATGAGTTTCTCGTCCTGAAGTTACCCTATAAGGATCATACCTGTTTTTACCTGACCTCCTGTCTGATTCAGAACGTCTGGAACCAATACGATCTTCATCTTTCGAACGAGCAATGGTATCTTCTTCTATTTGAAGTTTAGTACTGTACCTATTATAGACATCATTCCATATCGTAGCTGGGAATTCTCTCAAGATTTCCTTGAGTCTTCTCGTGGCTTCAGAACTTTTGCCATTTAAATTGCTTGCAAATACCATGGCTGCCCAATTATCAAGAACCCTTGGTAGTAGCATTCTTTCTCGTTGAAACCTGTCTACAAATTCATGAAGTAGTTCCGTGTCTCCTGGTTTTATTTAAAAGATATCCTCCATCATTTTCTTGACTTTTTTGCGCACTAGAGTGTGCCTTTATGAAAGAATCTGCAAGCTCCGCAAAAGAATCAATAGAGTTTTCAGGGAGAAGAGAATACCAGGTTAGCGCCCCTTTGATAAGTGTTTCTCCAAACTTTTTAACTAGGACCGACTCAATTTCTTTTTTGTTAAGTCGTTGCCCTTCACTCCGGTGGTAAAAGTAGTCACATGGTCGCGTGGGTCGGTTGTCCCGTCATACTTAGGAATGTCAGGCATTTTAAACTTCTTGGGAATAGGTACGGGTGCTGCGCTTGGTTTCCAAGGTTGTTGAGAATATCTATCAACGTCAATGACTTTGATAACAGGTGGTACTCCAGGAATTTTTTCGATTCAATCATTTTTTTTCCTTCACCTATTTCTACAAAGTTAGTAATAAAGTCTGTAATTCATAGTTATTAGACATACCCGGTCTCGCTTCGAGAGATTCATTAGGAGTATCTCCCCTTCCTGAGTTTGCCAACCTGGACTGAGGATTTTCCACGGTGATGGTATTATTGGGGGGTGGTGTCAGTGGTGCAGGTGACGCTGCTGGTAATCCCCTCGCAAATTCTTGCAAAGCATGACTCACATACTCTGTAATCATTTGCTTTACCCGATCTTGTTCTACCGTTTGATCATTATTATCGTTGTTGTAATTTGGTTCTTTCTAGGGATTGTTCCCTTGAACCACGTGGGGTTCCAAGGTGATGGAACTGGGGTTCCATTCCTCTGCTGGTTGTTGTCGTTGGAGTTCGACATAGTTTAGAGGATATCGCTTGAAAAGAAAACAAAGATTACCAGATTCCCGGTAACAGAACCAACTTGTTTAACCAAAGAATTGGATCCTTTGACCAAATCTATTTTTAGGATGAACACGGATTTCTGATAACCAAGGCAAGACTGATTATTGTAAGTAATTAAATAAAGAAAAATCAATGAGATGCACGAAAAGTAAAGTGTATTGCAATAGTAGTTTAGATGTCCTCTACAGGTTATATTTTACTCCCTTATATAGGAAATTTCCTAATATAACGTCTGTCCTTTTCAGTGATTGAACATTAATGACTAATTATGGCATTAATGTAACGTTACAATGAGTAACTGTAACTGTTGCGTGAATATTGTGTAACATGTGGATCACTAATTGAAGATCTCTGAATCTTCCCTTTGTTCTGCCCAGATACATTTTGACCGTGTCTCTTCATCTTCTCAATTAGGTTGAGACTTCCGTAGCTAATTAACCCATGGGTGTGATTTGCCATGCCTCTTTGCCTCACACCTCTTCATAGTGTTGTTTGACCAAAGAATTAGACCCTTTGACTAAAGCTATTTTTAAGATGAACACGGGTTACTGATAATCAAGGAAATAGATAAAAATGAATAACAGACAATATTCTAGAAATATAGAAAAGCGAAGTCAATTATATTCGAGAATCAGATGCCTTTACAAGCTGTATTCCGCTCCCTTATATAGGAGATTCCTATAACATACAAATCTTGCTATGGTTTCTCATTAATGAATAATTATGACATTAATGAGGCGTTACAAAGGATAACGGTAATTGGGGTACGGTTACATAACGTTCGAGCAATCAATTGTGGGTCTTTGAATCTGCCAGTAGCTTTGTCTAGATTCATTCTGACCGTGCCTCTCCCCTGATTTGATCAGGTTGAGTTTCCCGTGGCTAATAAGCTCGGTTTACTGAATCGTGCCTCTTTGTTTCCGTACCTCTTCAAAGAATCACATCCAGCTGTCATGTTTTCCTATGTCCACGTGACTGGCTGAGTTGTCAAAAGCTGGCTTACGTGTGAAACTCTTTTTTACCAATACAAGTGTCCCGTCCAGTTGTCGTGTCTTCATTGCTCCATGTAGACTGCTGAGTCATCAAGATTTATTACATGTGTGAAGCTCTTTTTTACCAATACACTTTTATCAAGAATTCTAGGGTTTTAATGGTAGAAAATTGGGGGTTTGGGTAGAGTTAGGGCTTTTTGAATAATTGGAATTTAGAACTCGTTTTGGGGTCAGATTTCGAAACTAATTACATATTCGGGTTCGTGGGTGAATGGGTGATCGGGTTTTGGTCCGAACCTCGTTTTTGACCAAGCGAGCACGGGATCGATTTTTTGATTTTTGGGAAGAATGTTAGAAAAGCTATAATTAAGCATTGGAATTGAATTATTTAGCGTTTATTGATGTTATTGAGTCAATTATGTCTAGATACAATCGATTTGGAGTCGAGTTCAAAAGGAAAAGCGGTAATTGAGGCTTGATTTGGGTCGTGGAAGTCGAGGTAAGTGTTTGGCCTAACTTTAGTTTGAGGGAATAGGTGTTGAGTCTTATTTGCTATGTGTTTATACCATGTTCAACGTATAGGTAAGGTGACGAGTACCTATACGTTGGTGTCAAGCACACCCATGAGTTAAAAATTATGAATAATATGATTTTCATTGATGTTTACTGTGTTATAGCTTAAATTTCACTTTAGTGGTTGTTCATTCGGTGGAAATTCTTGATAATGGATATTGTTGAGTATTTGTTCGGATAAGGAATCTTATGTAAAGATATGCACTTGAGCGAGATTGGTTATAGCTGTGTCCCTTGCCGGGATAGTGATATTTATACTGTTGTTCCCTTGCCGGGATGTTATGATTTATGATTCACATTATTGATTTTTCCTTGCCAAACTTCTGCTATTGATATTGTTTGGGTGAGGAAGAGTGTAAATCACGAAGGGTGATGTCGTGTATTGATTATTATGAGGAAGAGTGTAAAGCACGAAGGGTAATGTCGTGTATTGATTATCGTGAGGATGAGAGTGTAAAAGCACGAAGGGTGATGCCGTGCCATGTTATGATATTAAAAGCACGAAGGGTGATGTCGTGCCATGTTATGATATTAAAAGCACGAAGGGTGATGCCGTGCCGTTTCTATTTATCATTTGGTGAGCGTGAGAGTAAAAGCACGAAGGGTGATGCCGCGTACTGTTTTCTCCGTGATTGTTATTTCCTGCTGTTACTTAGATAATTGAACTGTTGTTTTATTTCGTTATTTCTGTTACCTGATATTGTGACTCCAAAGATATGGGATTTGGTTATTTTGGGTATTTCGTAAAAGCAGTGGATTGAGTTATAGATATATAGTCTATTTCATTTTCATACTTTTATTTATGAAAAATGTTGTATTTCATTCGTACTCGTCTAATAATAAAGTATTACTGAAAATTTGAATATTCACGTTGGCTTGCCTGTCAAGTTCAGCGTTTGGCGCCATCACGGTCCCGGCGGTGGGAAATTCAGGTCGTGACAAGTTGGTATCAGAGTAGTAGGTTGCATAGGTCTCACAATTCACGGACAAGCTTAGTAGAGTCTGAGGGATCAGTACAGAGACGTCTGTGCTTATCTCCTAGAGGCTACAGAGCCTAGGAATGACTTCACATCTATTCTTCTCTGTCGTGCGATTTGAATTCTCAATGCTAACTGAATTTTTACTCTATTCTCGCAGATGGAGAGAACACGTGCTTCTTCATCCACTTATCAGCAGCCCGAGTCGCCAGTTGCAGTTCCTACGAGAGGCCGAGGGCGTGCTAGAGGCCGAGGCAGGGGCAGATCTCAGCCTAGAGCAGCAGCCCCAGTGGCGGAGCCTCAGGTAGAGTTTGTTGATGAGGTTCCTGCCCAGACAGTCCCGGTTGGGCCAGCTCAGATCCCCGAGGGGTTCATTGCCACCCCAGTACTCCAGGATGCTCTTGTCCGCCTAGTGGGCCTCATGGAGAGTGTCGCTCAGGCAGGTTTGCTTCCTGTAGCACCAGCCGTCTCTCAGGATGGGGGAGGAGTCTAGACTCCCGCTACTCGCACTTCGGAGCAGTTGGCTCCTCAGTTTCAGACTTCAGTAGCTCATCCAGCTGGGATAGATCAGCCCGGGTATTATGGCTCAGACCGATGATGGAGCATTTATGTCTGCTGATGCTTTGTGGAGGTTGGACAGGTTCACCAAGATTTTCACTACTACTTACAGCGGGGCATCTTCAGAGGATCCCCAGAATTACTTAGACAGTTTCTATGAGGTTCTTGGGAACATGGGGGTCGTGGAGACAAATGGGGTCGATTTTGCTACTTTCCGCCTTTTTGGTCCCGCCAAGACTTGGTGGAGGGATTATTGCTTGATCAGACCAGCTGGATATTCGCCTTTGTCTTGGGCCTAGTTCTCCGATTTGTTCTTGGAGAATTTTCTTCCAATCACCTAGAGAGAGGATCTCCGGAGGCAGTTTGAGCGTCTCCAGCAGGGTTCTATGACAGTTACACAGTATGAGACCCGATTCATCACTTTGGCTTGACATGCTATCATGATACTCCCCACCGACCGAGAGAGGGTGAGGAGGTTTATTGAGGGGCTAGCTCACCTGATTAGACTACACATGGCCAGACAGACAGGCAGTGATATTTCATTTCAGGAGGCGGCCAATGTGGCCAGGCGAGTCGAGATGGTCTTATTGCAGGGTAGTGGTCAGGGGTCTGACAAGAGGCCTCGTCATTTTGGCCGGTTCAGTGGTGCCTCATCTAGAGGCAGGGATTATTTTGGCAAGGCTCATCCTCCTAGACCCTTTCAGTCAGCACTCCAGGTATCCCGTATTGCACCACCAGCTCCTATCAGTGCACCACCGCTCCAGAGTTTTCAGAGTGGTTACTCCGGTCGACAAGGACAGTTTCAGGGCCAGCAGTCTCAGCAGCCGAGATATTTTTATACTTGTGGTGGCCCAGGGCACATTGCTAGATTTTGCCCCCGAGCCTCGAGTGGTTCTCAGCACTAGGGTTCCCGTGCTATGATTCCCGCACCAGGTGTTATACCACCCCCTCAGCCAGCTAGGGGTGGAGGTCGAGGTACCAGAGGGGGAGGTCAGACAGTTAGAGGTGGAGGTCATGATATTAGAGGTAGAGGACAACCCGTAGTAGGTCGACCCAAAGATGTTCAGATTAATGGGGCCCAGCCTCGATGTTATGTTATTCCTTTCAGGCCTGAGGCTGAGGCTTCCGATGCAGTCATTACATGTATGGTTTCAGTTTGTAGCAGGGATGCTTCAGTTTTATTTGACCGGGTCCACATATTCCTACGCGTCCTCATATTTTGATCCTTATCTGATTATGCCTCGTGATTCCCTGATTACTCCTGTATATATATCTACACCAGTGGGTGATTCTATTGTGTTAGATCGAGTCTATCGTTCATGTATAGTGGTTATCGGTGGTCTGGAGACCAGAGTAGATCTTCTACTCCTTGATATGGTCGATTTCGATGTTATTTTGGGGATGGATTGGTTTTCCCCCTATCATGCTATTTTGGACTGTTATGCCAAGATTATGACCTTGGCCTTGCCGGGAGTGCCTCGAGTGGAGTGAGAGGGGCTCATGGCCATTCTTCCAGCAGGGTTATCTCATATATGAAGGCTCGGCGCATGGTTGAGAAGGGGTGTTTGGCCTATTTTGCTTATGTTCGTGATTCTAGTGCCGAGGTTCCTTCTATGGAGTCTGTACCCATAGTCCGTGAGTTTCCAGAGGTATTCCCTGCAGACCTGCCGGGTATGTCACCCGAAAGGGATATTGACTTTTGCATTGATTTGGCTCTGGGCACTCAGCCCATTTCTATTCTTCCGTATCGTATGGCCCCGCCAGAGTTAAAGAAGTTGAAAGAACAGTTGCAGGATTTTCTTGATAAAGGATTCATTAAGCCTA
Source organism: Nicotiana knightiana (assembly GCA_005239525.1). Classification (NCBI taxonomy): domain Eukaryota; kingdom Viridiplantae; phylum Streptophyta; class Magnoliopsida; order Solanales; family Solanaceae; genus Nicotiana; species Nicotiana knightiana. The sequence goes on from ML391095.1 coordinate 10,754, forward strand.
GTGTCTCGCCTTGGGGTGCACCGATGTTGTTTGTTAAGAAGAATGATGGGTCGATGAGGATGTGTATAGATTATCAGCAATTGAACAAGGTGACCATCAAGAACAAGTATCCATTGCCGCGAATTGATGATTTGTTTGATCAGCTTTAGGGTGCCAAGGTATTTTCGAAGATCAATTTGAGATCTGGCTACCATCAGTTGAGGATTAGAGCATTCGATGTCCCTAAGACAGCTTTTCGCACTCGGTACAGGCATTATGAGTTCTTAGTGATGTCATTTGGGTTAACAAATGCCCCAGCAACTTTTATGGACTTGATAAACCAGGTGTTCTGGCCTTATTTGGATTCCTTCATGATTTTATTCATTGATGATATTATGATTTATTCCCGCAGCCGGGAGGAGCACGAGCATCACCTTCAAGTCGTTCTTCAGACTTTGAAGGACAGTCAGTTGTATGCTAAGTTTTCTAAGTGTGAGTTCTGGTTGAGTTCCGTTGCATTTCTGGGTCATGTTGTATCAGCAGAGGATAGCCAGGTGGATCCCAAGAAGAGTTCATCAGTCAAGGATTGGTCTAGGCCCACATCAGCCACAGAGATTCGGAGTTTCTTGGGCTTAGCAGGCTACTATCGTCGATTTGTGGAGGGATTTTCATCTATTGCAGCCCGATGACCAGGTTGACTCAGAAGGGTGCCCAGTTCAGGTGGTCAGATGAGTGTGAGGCGTGCTTTCAGAAGCTCAAGACAGCCTTGACCACGGCTCCGGTGTTGGTTTTGCCCTTAGGTTCAGGGTCATATACTGTATATTGTGATGCATCTCGGGTTGGACTTGGTGCAGCATTGATGCAGGATGTCAAGGTTATTGCATATGCTTCACGTTAGTTGAAGATCCACGAGAAGAATTATCCAGTTCATGATTTGGAGTTAGCAGCCATTGTTCACACGCTGAAGATTTGGAGGCATTATTTATATGGTGTGTCTTGTAAGGTGTTCACGGATCACAAGAGTTTTCAATATTTGTTCAAGCAGAAGGAGTTGAATTTGAGGCAGAGAAGATGGTTGGAGCTGTTGAAGGACTATGATATCACCATCTTATATCATCCGGGGAAGCCCAATGTGGTGGCCGATGCTTTGAGTAGGAAGCCAGCAAGCATGGGTAGTCTTGCTTATATTCCGATCGGAGAGAGGTCGCTTGCTTTGGATGTTCAGGCTTTAGCCAATCGATTCATGAGACTGGATGTTTCTGAGCCCGGCCGTATTGCTTTGGGGAGCGGGTATTGCTTCGGGTATTGCCCATGAAGGGCGTGATGAGATTTGGGAAGAAGGCCAAGCTAAGCCCTAGATTCATTGGTCCATTTGAGATTCTTGACAGAGTGGGAGAGGTAGCCTACAGACTTGCGTTTCCACCGAATTTATCAGCTGTGCATCCGGTGTTTCATGTGTCTATGCTTCGGAAGTACCACGGAGATCCAGCCCATGTGTTAGATTTTAGCAGTGTCCAGTTGGACAAAGATTTGACCTATGAGGAGGAGCCGGTAGCCATATTAGATTGGCAGGTTCGTCAGTTGAGATCAAAGAGTTATCCTTCAGTTTGTGTCCAGTGGAGAGGTCAGCCTGCCGAGGTAGCTACCTGGGAGTCCGAGTTTGTTATGCGGAGCCGTTATCCCCATCTTTTCCCTGATTCAGGTACTTTTCTATGTTCGTTCGAGGACGAACGGTTGTTTTAGAGGTGGAGAATGTGATGACCCAAAAGGTCATCCCTTGTTGTATAAGTCAAACTGTGTTCCAGGCCTTAAAACCTCCTTTTATCTCACCTCGTTTTGCGTGCACAACTCGGGCGTATATCCGTGAAGCTTCTATGTGAAAAAAACTAAGAAAAATGCTAAATTGGCCTTAATATTGAATTTAAGTTGACTTCGGTCAGCATTTTGGGTAAACGGACCCGGACCCGTTATTCGACAGTCGTGGAGTGTCCGTAGGAAAATATGGGACTTGGGAGTATGCCCAGAATCGAATTCCGAGGTCCCAAGCCCGAGAAATGAATTTTTGAAAGAAATTGATTTACTGAAAATATAAGAGTTTTTGGAAATTTGGTTATATTTGAAATTTATGGTACAAGTTTAATATGATATTTGAGTTGTGTCTGTGAAATTTGGTATGAAATGGAGGTCATTGGACGTGATTCGGCCCCGTAGTTGTGAAATTGATACTTTGGAAGTTTTGGAATTTTTTTTGGATTTTAATGCTAACATACGTTGTTTAAGATGTTAAATTGGCGATTTAATCGCACGAGTAAGTCTATAGGATGTTTTTGAGGTTGTGTACATGTTTGGTTTGGATCCCTGAGGGCTCGGGTGAGTTTCGGATAGGTTCCGGGGTGTTTAGAGTTGAAGAACCACTACTGGTGCACCAGTTCTGGTGTGCCTGCACCTGCGAGCTTTGGACCCCAGGTGCGAGACCGCAGGTGTGGATCCCAAGCCGCAGGTGCGGTCCAACCCCAGCCAGCCCAATTCCGCAGGTGCGACACAATCTTTACATAAGCGGTTCCGCAGGAGCGGATGCACCTCCGCAGGTGCGACCCTCAGTGGCCTAGCCCATTTCTGCAGGTGCAATGGATTTTCTGCACCTGCGAAAGCGTAGGTGTGACCCAGGCACCGCAGGTGCGAGGGTCGGGCAGTGTTTAAGTTAGATGTTTCACCCGATTTCATTTTCATTTCTTCACCAAGATAGGAGACCAAGGGCGATTTTCTCAAGAGAGTTTCTTCCCAAATCATAGGTAAGTGACCCCTAACTAGTTTCTTTCAATTTCCTAATGATTTTAATCAACTTTTATCAAGAATTCTAGGGTTTTAATGGTAGACAATTGGGGGTTTGGGCAGAGTTAGGGCTTTTAAAATAATTGGAATTTAGACCTCGTTTTCGGGTCGGATTTCGAAACTAATTACATATTCGGGCTCGTGGGTGAATGGGTGATCTGGTTTTGGTCCGAACCTCATTTTTGACCAAGCGAGCCTGGGATCGATTTTTGGATTTTTGAGAAGATGTTAGAAAAGCTATAATTAAGCATTGGAATTGAATTATTTAGCGTTTATTGATGTTATTGAGTCAATTATGTCTAGATACACTCGATTTGGAGTCGAGTTCAAAAGGAAAAGCGGTGATTGAGGCTTGATTTGGGTCGTGGAAGTCGAGGTAAGTGTTTGACCCAACTTTAGTTTGAGGGAATAGGTGTTGAGTCTTATTTGCTATGTGTTTATACCATGTTCAATGTATAGGTGAGGTGACAAGTACCTATATGTTGGTGTCAAGCACGCCCGTGAGTCGGAAATTATGAATTATGGTTTTTCATTGATATTTACTGTGTTATAGCTTAAATTTCACTTTAGTGGTTGTTCATTCTGTGGAAATTCTTGGTAATGGATATTTTTGAGTATTAGTTTGGATAAGGAATCTTATGTAAAGATATGCACTTGAGCGAGATTGGTTATAGCTATGTCCCTTGCCGGGATAGTGATATTTATACTGTTATTCCCTTGCCGGGATGTTATGATTTATGATTCACATTATTGATTTTTCCTTGCCAAACTTCTGCTATTGATATTGTTTGGGTGAGGAATAGTGTAAAGCACGAAGGGTGATGTCGTGTATTGATTGTTGTGAGGAAGAGTGTAAAGCACGAAGGGTGATGCCGTGTCATGTTATGCTATTAAAAGCACGAAGGAGGATGCCGTGCCGTTTCTATTTATCATTTGGTGAGGGTGAGAGTAAAATCACGAAGGGTGATGCCGTGCACTGTTTTCTCTGTGATTGTTATTTCCTGCTGTTACTTAGATAATTGAACTGTTGTCTTATTTCGTAATTTCTGTTACCTGATATTGTGACTCCAAAGATCTGGGATTTGGTTATTTTGGGTATTTCATAAAAGCAGTGGTTATAAATATATAGTCTGTTTTATTTTCATACTTTTATTTATGAAAAATGTTGTATTTCACCCGTATTCGTCTAATAATAAAGGATTAATGAAAATTTGACTATTCACGTTGTCTTGCCTAACGGGTTCAGCGTTAGGCGCCATCATGGTCCCGACAGTGGAAATTTCGAGTCGTGACAAGACTGAAACATGATTTGCTGGTGTGCTGGTGCTCTGATGTCTTAATCGCGAGCACCAGCCTCGCAATTGCCAAGTGAACAAATGAGGGTTAGGTATCGCAATTGCGATGCCTGATGCGAGGCTAGAGTTAATGGTTTAACATGTTATATGCCCTACATTTTATGTGCGCTAATGATAAAAATACACTTTTTATGTGCATAATAGAGTCTATTTCATGTGTAGGTGAATTGGAGATGGAAACCGAGCTAAATGGATGTAAATACATCGAATATATGCTCAAGAGGCGAGGAGGAGTGCACCTGGCGTTAGCCAGGCGTTAGAGTCCAACCGCCAGCCCTTGTCTGGCGTTAGCCAGGCGTTAGAGTCCAAACGTCAGCCCTAGCCTGGCGTTATCCAGGCGCCAGGGCCCAAACGCCAAGCGCCTATTTCGGTCAATTCCGAGTTTTGACAAGTTTAAGTGTTTCCCGGTTGGAATAGAAGTCTCCTACACGTTTAGGGTTTGTCCTAAACATATAAATAGACCCCTAAAACACAACTTAACAAGGATTAGAAGGCAGACGAAGGATTTGAAGAGAGAAAACCGTTGAAGTGACAAAACATTGATTTCTACATCTTTTATTCATTACTTTGTAGTTCAATTATGCAATTTATTTTGGGTTTGATTCGTATGAACATGTCTAGCTAACTTCTTTAATCTAGGGTTTTGGTAGAACCCGTTGGGGATGAATTTANTCTATTTGTTCAAATACATTCTTGTTGTAGTTGATTGAAAGGGCCCTCAATTAGCTGTTCCTATTTATTATGTATCTACTTGAGAGAGAGTGCATATTTAGGTAATTGTTTGAACAACACCACTCCCAGAGTATAGACGAAAGTCATAACCGAGGGTTTAGAGGTTGGATTAGAGATAACGATACCTCGGGTGCAATCTAAAGTGAACTGTATTGCGATCTAGCTAGCGTAACTTGAGAGAGTGCGTTTAGTAAATTATCATAATTACTTGAGAGAGATTTATGATAGTTAGAGCGTTCATGATTGACAGAGATAGCCAATTAAACTATAAGAAATATCCAAGAAAGAATTCACCAACGGGGGAAACCATAACCTTAGACCCTTTATTATCATTGTTACATTAAATTGTTAGTTAATTGCTAGTTTATTATTATTGATTGTAGAATTAGTTAAACATCACCAAATTGATATTCAAAATCTTGAGAAACTTGATTTAGCAACAGTTTAGTATTTTATAGACTCAATTGATACGTAAATTCCCTGTGGGATCGACTCTGGGCGTAATACCCCGGATTATATTTGCAGCGCCCACATAGTCTTATATAAGACATAGTTGAGCGTGATCAAATTTTGGCGCCGTTGCCGGGGAATTAATGGTATTATCAATTGAGTTGAAAGAAATACAAAATTCTGAAACATAGTCAATTTTCTTTAAAATTTTCGTTTTCACNAACCAACCGGAAAAGCAAACATCAACCATAAATTGAACAAATTGAAACCGTCATGGAAGATGCACATAACCGGAACAATAATGGGGATGATGTGGTAGACCCAGTCGCTCAAATAGGGGCAGAGGCTCCTTTATATGACTGGGCACAACCGACAGCTGAGAATTTGGCCACAGTAATACTGGTTCCCCAGATACAGGCCGAGTCTTTTCAAATAACAAATAATATGCTGCACCTATTGCAGAACAAAGGGCTATTCTCAGGATCATACATTAAATACCCCCAGCAGCATTTAAAGAAGTTCCTGTCAATTTGCAAAACTCAAAAGCCGCCAAACGTCACTCAGGAGGCAATAAAAGTGTTGTTGTTTCCATTCTCAGTGACTGGTGCTGCCCAGACTTGGCTAAACTCACTCCCCATAAATTCCATTACCACATGGGAGGAGTTAGTTAAGCAATTCGTGAACAAGTTTCACCCACCTAACAAGACTGCCCAACAAATCGATGAGATCTTAAGCTTCCGACAGAAACCAGCTGAAACCTTACAAGAGACATGGGAGAGATTTGAGGGTATGTTGGTTATCTGTCCACATCATGGTATTCTAGAGCAAATGTTGGGGCAGCGTTTCTATATGGGTTTGGCAGATACAGTTAAAGAAAATGTTGATGCTTCAGCTGGTGGAGCATTCCTGAGCAAAACATGGAGAGAAAGTCAAATCCTACTTGATAAAATGGCACATAATTCAGGATGGACAACAAGGAATGCACCCATTACTCCTGTAGTTCATTCAGTGCCATTCGATCCATCTAATACCATTGCAGAGAACGTGTCCACCTTGATAACTGAAATGAGTATACTTACAAAGAAGGTGGAAGAATCGGGGCAAAAACAGCAGGTACACATTGTTAACACAACCAATG
>ML391097.1:0-38034 GCA_005239525.1 Nicotiana knightiana
GGGAGGGTGGGTGGGGGCGGGTTGATAGTGATGAGGAATAGGGTGAAAAAGTTGGTTTTCTTAACATTTTCGTCCAATTGAAGGAAAATGAGTTTATGAGAATAATATTTTTCAAAATATGTAAGTCAACCAAATATGAGAAAATTGAAAAGTATTTTTCGGAAAATATTTTCCTTCGTACCAAACACACCCGTAGTTGCTTGATTTTTGGCTTCTTAATCTAGAACATTTTGCAGGAGCTTATTAACCTTGAAATTTGAGACACTATTTGTTTTAGAGTTTGATATTTCAATAGATTTCTTCTCCTTTATTTTATTTCCTTACAGTTTGTAGAGATGGTAAAGAATCATGTTTGTCATTATATCGTGTTCAATCGGAAAATATGTCTATACGCGCGCACATTGATCCCAAAAAAAATTGTGAATTGCCGAAGTTTTCTTATCTTGATTTAGAAGCAATATGCAGTTAGATCTCAAACTCTTCTATTGGCCAATGTAATGATTAATCATAGGAACCGGATACAAAATTTGCTTGTATTTATGTATGTAATATAGAAACTAAGAAGATAGTAGTAACCATTTTTCATAAAATGAAATTTTATTACTCTCCAAATACTAATGTTATATGAGAAGGAACTGTTGTGTAATATCGTGGGTTAACTAGCACACAATCACACACAAAGCAAATAGAGAAGAAAAATCAACACAAGGATTTAACGAGGTTCGGCTAAACCTAATCCTCGGGACAAAAGCAGAGAGAGTTTTTCACTATGAATGACAAGAAAAGCACAATACAATCTCTAGAATCCCCAACCACAACCCCTATATATGGATCCCAAAAGGTTTCAAACATATAATAGAAAGGTTTCCCAATTTGACAAGGACTATAGGTTTTCCTTTCCTAAATATATTAGGTCAATGGGTTTTCCTAAACCTATAGGGATTATGGATTTCTTAAAAATACAAGGAAATAATTCAAGCCACAAAATAACAAATCTTCCCCTTTGCTTGAATTATCTTCATCAACAGGAACAACGTCTCTCTACCTTGCCCTCAGCCCTCGCGAGGGCTCTATTCATTGTCGCACACATCAACCAAGTCTAGGCAACGCCTAAACTTGTTAAGAGACTCAATCTCTTTAGCCATAACACTAATCCGTCGATTTGGTTACATACTCTGAATAGCTTCTGAGTATATATAACACTCAAATACATCAACGGTCTCTTTGCAACTGCCAAAGCAAATCCCACTAGATTCATGTATCTAAGAAAATTCCCATCAACTACGTATGCAAACCTTTGTGGTAGGTTGATCACTCTCTTCACTTTGCATGTTGCAATGCTATATGGTTGTTGTTGCGCAGGTGCATCAACATTATCATCTTGTTCAATATTTTTCACCTCCTCCACTTCATCTACTTCAGAACTACTGGGTTGAGCTAGTGGAGATTCAATTTTTAGCTCTATGTGGTCACTGACACCACGATCTATTTCTGTTATTGCCTTCTCCCTCTGACTGTCTAGCGAAGAAGATTCATTAAATGTTACATCCCTACTGATAATTAGCCCTGGAGTCTTTTGATTTGTGCACCACAATTTATAACCTTTCACTCCAGTTGCATACCCTAGAAATATGCATTTCTTTGCCTCGACTCAAGTTTTCCATCCCTCACATGAGTATAAGCAGGACAACCAAATATCCTTAAATTTGAATAATTAGCAGGCGAACCAGACCATACCTCACAAGGAGTTTTGAACTCAATAGTTGTGGATGTAGATATGTTGACCAAATAACAAGCTGTATTGATTGCTTCAGCCCAAAAATCTTTGCTAACAAATGAGTGTGAAAGCATGCTTCATGCTCTATCACAAAGCGTTATGTTCATACTTTCTGCAACATCATTTTGTTGTGGTTTTCCGACACAAGTGTGGTGTCTCACGATGCCCTCTTTGCTGCAGAAATTGTCGAACTCATAATTGAAAAATTCCAACCCATTGTCAGTTCAAAGACGCTTAACTTTTCTTTTCGTCTGCCTCTCAACCATCGTCTTCCATTTAACCAATGTCGGAAATTCCTCATATTTTATTTTCAAAAAGTACATCCACACCATCCTTGAGTAATCATCAATCAAAGTCATAAAATATGTGGCACCACTCTTGGAGGGAACTCTGTTTGGATCTCACAAGTCTAAGTGTATATAATCTAACTTGTCTCTGATCTTGTGCTCGACCTTCTTGCTGAACTTTGCCCTTGTCTGTTTACCAAACACACAATGCTCACAGAAAATTCAAAACTTGATATTTGTACCCATTCAACAAATTCTGCTTACTCAACAAAGACAATCTATTATCACTCATATGGCCAAGTCGCAAGTGCCACAACTGAGACTGATTCAAATCACTTTTCCCAGAAGCTACAACATCCTCCCCTTCAACTACACTGGCCTGAAGATAATACAATTTAGAATATAATTTACCCTTCATGAGTACCATGGAGCCTTTACACACTTTAAGTATTCCATTCTCAGAGTGAAATTTATACCCTTGATCATCCAAAATCGAAAGAGAAATCAAATTTCTCTTTATCCGAGGAGCATGCCAACACTTAATGTTTATGATAATTCCGTCAAACATTCTCAATTTGATGATACCAATCCCCTCTACTGGTAATAGATTATCATCTCCCAAGTAGACAGTCCCACTCATTTACTTGTAAGTTGTAAACCAATTCTTGTGTGGACACATGTGAAATGTAGCACTAGAATCAAGAACCCAAGAACTCTGCCCATGACTATAAATCACAGCACAAACTTCCCCTACATAGTCACTATCATCAGAATTATTGCCAGAGTCAACAATATATGTCGAATTATCTATTTTCTACTTCCCTCTTATCTCCTTCAGACTAGGACAATCTCTCTTGTAGTGACCTTGCTCCCCGCACTCACAACAATGTTGCTTCTTTGCTCTAGAATTTGATCCAACAACTGACTTTTTCCTGTTAAAGTCCTTATGTTGTGTTCTTCCTCTAATAACAAGACCCTTGCCCTCAATTCTGCTTTCTAGAAAGCTCTTTTTCAACTCTTTAAATTTTAGTGCATTACTAAAATCTTCCAGTGAAATGTTCTCTTTCCCATATAGCAGCGTATCCGCAAAAGTGTCATAAGACGGTGGTAAAGAACATAACACAATCAAGGCCGGATCCTTACTCTCAATTTTGATATCCACATTCTTTAGGTCACATTATAATTGAATTAAACTAATCAAGTTGAGTTTTAACATGTGTACCTTCGTTCATACGGAGATTGTATAACCTTTTTTTCAGGTAGAGGCGGTTTGTTAGCGATTTCTTAGAATACAGATCTTCCAGCTTCTTCCATGCCATTGGTGCACAATTTTTTCAGCAATTTCCCGAAGAACGCTACATGTAACGCTCATGAAGATCGCACTCAAAGCCCTCTCATTTAGGTCTTCCTTCTCTGTCTCTTTCATCTCTTCAGGAAAATCCTCATCAATCGCCTTGCATAACCCTTGTAACACCAAGGACGATTTCATCCTAATCTTCCATAGACTGAAATTAGAACCCCCCATCTAATTTCTCTACTTCCTATTTATTTGAAGATGATGAAGCATCTTAACCCTAGATTATATGTAGAAACCCGAACCTTGCTCTGATACCAATTGTTGCATAATATCGTGAGTTAACAAGCACACAATCACACACAAAGTAAATAGAGAAGAAAAATTAACACAAGGATTTAACGAGGTTCGGCTAAGCCTAATCCTCGGGACAAAAGCAGGGAGAGTTTTACACTATGAATGACAAGAAAATCACAGTACAATCTTTAAAATCCCCAACTACAACCTCTATATAAAGGTTCCAAACATATAAGAGAAAAGTTTCTCAATTTGACAAGGACTATAGGTTTTCCTTTCCCAAATATATTAGGTCAATGGGTTTTCCTAACCATATAGGGATTATGGGTTCCCTAAAAATACAAGGAAATAATTCAAGCCACAAAATAACAATCTTCCCATTTGCTTGAATTCTCTTCATCAACAGGAACAACGTCGCCCTCAGCCCTCGCGAGGGCTCTATCATTGCCACACACATTAACCAAGTCTAGGAAACGCCTAAACTTGTTATTAGCCATAACACTAATTCATCGATTTGGTTTTGTACTCTGAATAGCTCCTGAGTAGCTATAACACTCAAATGCATCAACGATCTCTACAACTGCCAAAGCAAATCCCACTGGATTCGTATATCCAAGAAGATTCCCATCAACTACGTTTGCAAACCTTTGTAGTCGGTTGATCACTCTCTTCTCTTTGCTTGTTGCAATGTTATATGGTTGTTGTTGCGCAGGTGCATCAACATTATCATCTTGTTCAATATTTTTCACCTCCTCCACTTCATCTACTTCAAAACTACTAGGCTGAGCTAGTTGTTCAATAGATCGTTGTTGCGCAGGTGCATCAACATTATCATCTTGTTCAATATTTTTCACCTCCTCCACTTCATCTACTTCAAAACTACTAGGCTGAGCTAGTGGAGATTCAATTTTTAGCTGTATGCAGTCACTGACACCACGATCTATTTCTGCTATTGCCTTCTCCCTCTGACTATCCAGTGAGGCAGATTCGTTGAATGTTACATCCCTACTGATAATTAGCCCTGGAGTCTTTTGATCTGTGTATCACAACTCATAACCTTTCCCTCCAGTTGCATACCCTAGAATACACATTTCTTTGCCCTCAGATCAAGTTTTCCATCCCTCACATGAGCATAAGCTAGACAACCAAATATCCTTAAATTTGAACAATTAGAAGGAGAACCGAACCATACCTCACAAGGAGTTTTGAACTCAATAGCTGTGGATGTAGATCTGTTGACCAAATAACAAGCTGCATTGATAGCTTCAGCTCAAAAATCGTTGCTAACAAATGAGTGTGAAAGCATGTTTCATGCCCTATCACAAAGCGTTTTGTTCATACGTTCTGCAACACCATTTTGTTGTGGTGTTCCGACACAAGTGCGGTATCTCACTATGCCCTCTCTGCTGCAGAAATTATCGAACTCGTAATTGCAAAATTCCAAACCATTGTCAGTTCAAAGATGCTTAACTTTTCTTTTCGTCTGCCTCTCAACCATCGTCTTCCATTTAACCAATGTCAGAAATGCCTCATCTTTTGTTTTCAAAAAATACATCAACACCATGCTTGAGTAATCATCAATCAAAGTCATAAAATACTTGGCATCACTCTTGGAGGGAACTCTGTTTGGAACCCAAAAGTCTGAGTGTATATAATCTAACTTGTCTCTGATCTTGTGCTCGACCTTCTTGCTGAACTTTGCCCTTGTCTGTTTACCAAACACACAATGCTCACAGAAAATTCAAAACTTGATATTTGTACCCATTCAACAAATTATGCTTACTCAACAAAGATAATCCATTATCACTCATATGGCCAAGTCGTAAGTGCCACAACTGAGACTGATGCAAGTCACTTTTCCCATAAGCTACACCATCTTCCCCTTCAACTACACTGGCCTGAAGATGATACAATTTAGAATATAGTTTACCCTTCATAAGTACCATGGAGCCTTTACACACTTTAAGTAGTCAATTCTCAGAGTGAAATTTATATCTTTGATCATCCAATTTCTCTTTATCCGAGGAGCATGCCAACACTTAATGTTTCTGATAATTCCGTCGAACATTCTCAATTTGATGTTACCAACCCCCTCTACTGGTAATAGATTATCATCTCCAATATATATAGTCCCACCCATTTGCTTGTAAGTTGCAAACCAATTCTTGTGTGGACACATGTGAAAAGTATCACCAAAATCAAGAATGCAAGAATTTTGCCCATGACTAGAACACACAACATAGACTTCCCTACATATTCACTATCATTAGAATTATTTCCAGTGTCAACAATATTTGCTGAATTATCTATATCTTGCTTCCCTCTTTTCTCCTTCAACTTAGGACAATCTCTCTTGTAGTGACCTTGCTCCTCGCACTCATAATAGTGTTGCTTCCTTGCTCTAGAATTTGATCTTGCGGTTGACTTTTTCCTGTTAAAGTCCTTTTGTTGTGTTCTTCCTCTAATCACAAGACCCTCGCCCTCAATTATGCTTTCTGGAAAGCTCTTTTCAACTATTTAGATTTTAGTGCATTACTAACATCCTCCAATGAAATGTTATCCTTCCCATATAACAGCGTATCAACAAAACTATCATAAGTCGGTGGTAAAAAACATAACACAATCAAGGCCCGATCCTCACTCTTAATTTTGATATCCACATTCTTCAGGTCCATTATAATTGAATTAAACTCATCAAGTTGAGTTTTAACATGTGTACCTTCGTTCATATGGAGATTGTATAAGTTTTTTTTAGGTAGAGGCGGTTTTGTCAGCGATTTCTTAGAATACAGATCTTCCTACTTATTCCATGCCATTGATGCAGAAGTTTCTTCAGAAATTTCCCGAAGAACGCTATATGTAACGCTCATGAAGATCGTACTCAAAGCCCTCTCCTTTAGGTCTGCCTTCTCTGTTTCTTTTATCTCTTCAGGAAAATTCTCACCAATTGCCTCCCATAACCATTGTAACACCAGGACGATTTCATCCTAATCTTCCATAGACTGAAATTAGAACCCAGTCTAATTTCTCTACTTCATACTTTGTTGAAGATGATGAAGACATATTAACTCTAGATTGTATGTAGAAACCCGAACCTTGCTCTGATACCAATTATTGCGTAACATTGTGGGTTAACTAGCACACAATCACACACAAAGTAAATAGAGAAGAAACACAAGGATTTAACGAGGTTCGGCTAAGCCTAATCCTCGGGACAAAAGCAGAGAGTTTTTCACTATGAGAATGAGAAGAAAAATACAGTACAATCTCTAGAATCCCCAACTACAATCCCTATATATAGATCCCAAAAGGTCTGAAACATATAAGAGAAAGGTTTCTCAATTTGACAAGGACTATAGGTTTTCATTTCTGAAATCTATTAGGTCAATGAGTTTTCCTAAACCTATAGGGATTATGTGTTTTCAAAAAATACAAGGAAATAATTCAAGCCATAAAATAACAGGAACATGGTGAATATCTTGTGAGATCAATTATTACAAGGAAATAATTCAAGCCACAAATAACAGGAACACGGTGAATATCTTGTGAGATCAATTATCACAGAAGAGGTAACTACACAATTGAGTGATAGAGGTGTGTTGTTCATCATAATTTAGAAAATTTTATGTACACGTTGAATATATACTTGAGTAATAAAGATAAAAATTTGTTCGCGTCAGGTGCTTTTTATCAAACTATATCTAACTTATCATGTTAAGTAATGTAATGAGGTGAGAATATACATTCATTAAATACAATTAAATGAGTGAAGTTCATTAATTAACTATGGTTAAATGAGCAAAGTCTAATAATTATGGTCAAATCGTTAAATGAGTGAAGTCCTTGTGTACCCAATTAATAAAGGAATTTTTACATTCCTATGCCATATAGGAAACTATATTACCCTCAATGTTTAAGGTTTGATATAATTACATTTAGTATACCTAATTACTAATTATATACCATTAGTAGTTTTTAAGGGTATTAATTACACTCCTAATTTAATGGTACCGTGTATTCCTTCTAATCCCTATCCCCCCACGTTTCTCTCTCCAATTCTCACACCTTCACTCACGTTTCCCTCCCACACCCACGATTTCTGTATCAAATCCCATTATTTCTTCCATAGGCAAGGCACTGTCGGCACTTCTGCAATCTTGTCCCAATGTTTTTGTGCCCGGGGAAGATGAGCACAAGCCTGGTCGATTTGATGATTATGATTTCAGGTTCCTTCACATTAAGGTTTATCTCCCAGAGTTTGATTCTCAATATGTTCTGATCTCGAACATATCTTTTTATCTTTTTCTTTTGATGCTTCAATTGTTGGCAAAAGTCAATTTTCTTGTAACAGTCCATGGGAGGATTTTGCTTAGGAATATCTACCCCTTCATCATGTTTTTTTGGATTCCATTATAGCATAGCAGTTTTGTAAGGAGTAACAAGCGCATATAGGAGAATCATAGAATTGTAGCATAATTAAGATTTTCGACATAATTGCGTTTTTTGCAGAAGATTTGTAGAAGTTTTAGTCGTTTTTGATTTGTGAAAACAGAAAACAAAGCATCTACAATCAAAATACAAATAATCTACAATTTATCTACAAAATATCTACAAACTGGGTACATTGAATTTTAATATCCCAATTCCCATTCAATTGTAGCATGATCGGGATTTTCGACATAATTATGTTTTTTGCAGAAGATTTGTAGAAGTTTTAGTCGTTTTTGATTTGTGAAAACAGAAAACAAAGCAACTACATTCAGAATACAAATAATCTATAATTTATCTACAAAATATCTACAAACTGGATACATTGAATTTTAATATTCCCAATTCCCATTCAATTGTAGCATAATTGGGATTTTCGACATAATTGCATTTTTTGCAGAAGATTTGTAGAAGTTTTAGTCGTTTTTGATTTGTGAAAACAGAAAACAAAGCATCTACAATCAGAATACAAATAATCTACAATTTATCTACAAAATATCTACAAACTGGATACATTGAATTTTAATATTCCCAATTCCCATTCAATTGTAGCATAATTGAGATTTTCGACATAATTGCGTTTTTTGCAGAAGATTTGTAGAAGTTTTAGTCGTTTTTATTTGTGAAAACAGAAAAAAACATCTACAATCAGAATACAAATAATCTACAATCTATCTACAAAATATCTACAAACTGGGGTACATATTTGGACTCAACATGCTTCCCCTGAAATGTATGTTTCACATTTTAGATACATATTTTTGTCCAAAGCAATACTAAATCATCCACATTTTTCTTACTAACACGCATCTGCAATATTGTTACGTTAGATTTAAGTGTTGACAACCTAGAACAACTTGTATATTTTTAATTCTTTCAGTTGAGTTCCAAGTAATTAAATATTTTAAAAAGATGAGATCAAATCCATTAAAACCAGACAATTAATTAAGGAATTCCCCATATTAGCGCCCCTAAATAAGGAAGCCTACAACTACAATAATTATTTATTTAATGAAATATCTGAAAGAATATTTAATTACTCAATATTAGCGCGCCTAAACAAGGAAGCCTACAACTACAATGATTCCTTATTTAATGAATTGTCTATTTTTTTTGTAAAAATACTATTAGCATGATGGGTAATATGCAAACTATGAACATATTAGGTAATATAGTTTCCTAGGAACGAAAATTTTCCATTAATAAATATTTACGTATTGACACACAAATTTTACATAAAATTTATTACTTAATTATAATTAATTTTTTTTAATCATTACTCCAACATATATTCTTGTACATCAATTATAACCTAACCTGTAAAACTATGATGTGGCGCATATAGCAAGTTCCGTTTTCCCTTTAACTTTCTCAAATTCTAAACTTTTCCCGTCACTCTTTAGCGAACGAACTAGAGAAAGTATAAACCCTAACGAGAAGGGAAAAACCCTAGAAAGTTCCACTTACCCAGGCTTCTGCTGCCATTTGCTAACTCACCAAGTAGCCTACTTTCCCGCTCGATTGATCTCTCTCGCCATCAACAATGGCGTCTATGATGGTAAGCCTCGATTTATTTTTCGACTGTATTAATGCTCTTTCTAATTACTGAAAGAATAAAAGGCTCCGACTAGTGCCCGGTAATGCGAGAAATGTAGGCAACTTTTCATTTTAAAGAATAAATCTGAGTAGAGCTGTTTAAATTTCTCAAAAACGTGTAACAAGGTGAAGTGGAAGTTGCGGATCTAGGATATTAAGTACGTGTCTGTGTGTGTAAACAAAAGACAGAGACAGGTAACGAAAGGCCGTCGATGCGGCAGGGGAGTTTGCCAACTATGTCAATCCACACATATTTGTAAATATTGATGTTTTTTGCAACTATGAAATTCAATGAAGCCTACATTTTGATCAGAACAGCTGAACATTGGTTGCGTTTGTTTTTTAAGTTTGTCCTCAGTAAATTCAGATTAATGATGATTAATGTGGTAGGTTTGTTACCACGAGAGTATGAAAAGTGTTTATGGTGAAGGTTTTGTGTTACATATTAAGGTCAGGCTTTTGTGAATATGACTACTGTAGGATCGACATTAATTAGAATGTGCAGAGTTCTGTTTCCAGTTTTTTCTACTGTTACTTCTTTGTCTGAGAAGACTATTTTTATCAGTATTGGAATGAAATGGGTCCAAGTAGATGGGAGTGTATATAGAGGATTCTGTAGCCAACTCCAACTAATTTGGAAATGAGGCACAATTAATTGATCGATTGGATATACCTATGTGTTACTGGTATATTTTTTTCGTTTATTATTGTTCCCTTTTTTCTTCTAACTCATTTTCTGATCTGGTGTTGTGACTTTTAAATAACAGCAACCTCAGATCATATTGCTGAAGGAAGGGACTGATACGTCCCAAGGGAAGGCACAGTTGGTGAGCAACATAAATGCTTGTATGGCTGTGGCTGATGTGGTGCGTACCACCCTTGGTCCTAGGGGTATGGACAAGCTGATCCACGACGAGAAGGGAAACACGACTATTTCGAATGATGGTGCCACTATAATGAAGCTTCTAGACATAATACATCCCGCTGCAAAAATACTTGTTGACATCGCCAAGTCCCAGGACTCCGAGGTATGCTGTAAATTGTAATTTTGCTGCCTCAGCATTCATGCTATTTGTTGCTATTATAACGTCAGTTGAATAGGGTTGTTCTGAAATTCAAAGTTGATTGCAGTGCTTTTACTTCAAATGTACATAAGATGTGGCTCATAAGTTGGATTGTATGTGCAGTGTAGAACTTATTAGCTTTGGAAATTTGATGATTGTACTGGACAATGTGTGTTGGCTGTTAGTTTTATCGTCGTCATCCTGAATACATGCTCTTTTAGAAGATAAAGTTGGTAAAAGAATTTTGAGCCGGAGAGCTGGAATATGGTAAGCTGCGACGGATGTTTGTTAAGTATTTATCACCCCGAAAAAAAGAAAGAAAGAAAGTGAATGGCTAGTTAAGTTCTAGAAAATCTATTAGCATTTCTTTTCTTTAGATCATGTGGATTTTCCTTGGAAGCAAATTTTAGGAATTGCAGACCTGATCTTATGTTTTGAGCCACTTTGAATAAGATGCAGTAGGCTGGCCTTCTTTAATTGTGTCAGCTAATTCTTCTGTCAAGGTAATAAAGAAAGGTGGGTCTGAAAATAGGTTGCCACATGTTTCCTAGCAAAACAATTTTGAAGTGAGAGCTTCGGTATAAGGGATAATGACTTGATTGCCTGTTTTGAAGAATTCCTTTGAATATTGAGTTCCTACATCAAATGACCTTAAATAACCACAATATGGGCCCGTTGGATTGTCTTGGGGCCTGGTCACAAAAGTATTTCACCTAGTTTGGCCGATTGCAACTTTAGACTCACGCGGACATATGGAAACTTACTGTTGGTTTGGCATCTAAATTGTCAATTTGCATGGATAGAAAAGCAGGTGGGCATCAGTGTAGTAAGTCATTTTTTGGGGGGTTTGAATTGAAAAGTTTGCGAGTACAGGTTCTCATGGAAGTAGTGCGATAGTGGACATGTCTTACATGGCATATGATATCATCTGTGTTGTTATTATGTTGTTTCATCTTAGTGGTTACAAGCTTTTCTTTTGCTGATAATACATGAAATGTAAAGAAAGCAGCTTCGTTGTATCATTATCTGGCCAACTGATCACACTCAATGCCAGAGGAGGACAAAAGTGTTTCATTTTTACAGTTTTAGAATATTAACAAGTATAAGGGGAAAAAGAAAGAGATAAAAGAAAGAAAATAGTGTGCTTTATATGGGATTTTGTCGTGCATTGGATTCCAAACTGATAATCTAGGTGGCAACTATAGGTTGAAATGTCATAAAGAAAAGGAAGCTGCTCTGAAAATGACAAAAAGTGCATTATAACAAGAGGGAAGAAAGGTGAAGAGATGGTAGAAAAATATTACGAAGATCACCTAGGCTTCCTTGTCCTAACCTCACAATCAAAGTAGCTTTTAGCTTAAAGAAGCTTGGAGAGCAGTAAATGCTAAAAACTCATCTTTTTATAACCATGGTGATCATATCTCTCGGCCTTTTGGCTAAGATTGAGGGGAATATCTTATAACCACAGTGCTCTTTGTTTGATCCAGTCGAATAACCTGCAGCTTGTCCACAAATGTTTCAGGTCTTGTAAAAATTTGGAGAATAGGACAGTAAACTAACACTTGAAGATATAGTATTGCAATTGATTATATGTTATGTAAATCCACAACTTGTTGGTTTGGTCTTTTGACTGAATGGAATCCAAAGTAAGCTGTGTTATAAGATTGTTTAGTTCGAGTTATTTCTGTATTTTTGAATTGACCTGAACAACATATACGGATCCCCTCCACCCCTTCTTCATTTCTAGTGCCTTGTCGATGTCTGCAGGTTGGTGATGGAACCACTACAGTAGTTCTGCTTGCAGGAGAATTTTTGAAGGAAGCCAAGCCTTTTATTGAAGAGGGTGTCCACCCTCAAAATCTTATTCGCAGTTATCGAATCGCTTCTAATATGGTAGATTTTTCCTCCTCCTGTTTGCTCATTCCTCTCTATCTTTCCACTTTTGCTCTGTTCACTGTCCCAGATGGTTTAGCCATCATAGTTCATTGAGTAATTTGATATTGATTATATAGGCAATAGAGAAGGTAAGAGAATTGGCTGTTAGCATTGAGGGAAAAAGTTTGGAAGAAAAGAAAAGTCTGCTTGCAAAGTGTGCTGCTACGACTCTGTCGTCAAAACTTATTGGAGGGGAAAAGGAATTCTTTGCTCCCATGGTTGTGGATGCCGTTCTTGCAATCGGAAATGATGATAGGCTGAACATGATTGGAATTAAGAAGGTATACAATCTTGCAACTGAATATTTTTTTTCTTTTATAAGGCTTTGATTGCTTAATTTCTGACTTTGTGGCGGTGGCCTGCTGGTTCATTTTTTGGGTCAAAGAGTTAACTGGCACTTTCATGAAGTATCAGAGTTCAGAGAACATTTTAGAGCTTATATTGATCTGTGTATCCATCTGAATGTTGTAATGTTGTTCATGACCTGTTTAATCTATATGCTATGAATTATAGAAATATTTTGGTGCAGCTCCTTTTCTTTTTTAAAGTACCGTTTCCCTGCACTTTTAGGTTTTCATACTTTCTGTAACAGGTTATCTGATTTTCATCAGATCAAGAGACTAATAAGATTTCTGTTAAAAGTTTTACGCTCTGAGCCCCCTTCGAGTTGTTAGGCCAGGATTTAGGGTCCTGTGTCTTCCCTTATCTTCCCCTCTATTTTCCTCCCAAGCCAGCAGGCTTACAAGCTTAATTGTTTACTCCATTTAACTTGTTGATAAAAATGTGCAATGGGCTAGTTACCCCTTTTGGCTGCTCTCTGTAGTAATAAAGATGTTGAAACATTGGCAAACCTAAGTTGAGTTGTTACAGCTAAACATTGCTATAAAGGGAGAGCTCACATCCCCTTCCTCCCTGAAAATAAAAGGAAACCTAGTAGAAAAGGAAAAACAGTCTTAGTAGAGGCTCGTTTGAGGCGCGCTTAAGTGCTGAAGCTAAGTTAAAACCAAAAGCATGCGCTTCACCTCGCTTAGGTGGCACTTTAGTTTAAGCACTGAGGTATTTAAGGCGTGCACCTCATCGCTCATGAGCTCAATCTTTAAGATGGTAGTACTAGACATTATATATAGTTGGTAAACTGATTACATTAATTGTTTAAGAATGTCGTGAACAAATATTTAGTGATTAGGGTTAGCAAATCAAAATTTTTGATGAGAAAACAATCTCCAAAAAGAAACAACATCTTCAGCAGGATTCAAAATTTCAAAATTGTTTTTTAACTTGATTGACATGGTTTTTACTTCATATATTTCACTTAATTATAGTTGTTTTTTTTGTGTTGTAGTTATTTCTCTAGCATTACATATATATGTTATCTTTCTTCATTAGTTGCTTTATTTATTAAAGCTCATACTTTAATTTCACTTTTCGCTTAAATCCCGCAATAAAGTTAGCATTTTATGCACTTTTCACTTCTGCTATGGGAAAAGAACGAAAGATTTGCAATATGCTAGACATATGGTTGTAGCCCAGACTGCTTTAGTGGATAATTGGAGCATTAAATTAGAGAATATCATTGAATCTAACTTATTTATCAAGAAAAAAAAAGGTTCACCAATAAAAAAGAAAGTAGAAAAATGTTCGACAATGTTGTCCTATGTTCCATTGCTTTTGCCAATATCTTTATTCTTTAGCTTTGATATGTGTTAGGGTGTGGAATAAAAAAGTGATGATTTATTCTTTGAGTTAATTGAAATAGACCTCTGAGCAAATGAAGAGCATATATGCTGTTGCATTACAACTTAATTAGAGACTATAGAAATTTTTACTATTGACTCTACAATCTCATTTAATATTTTTCTGACCTTTTCCTTTTCTCC
Source organism: Nicotiana knightiana (assembly GCA_005239525.1). Lineage (NCBI taxonomy): Eukaryota > Viridiplantae > Streptophyta > Magnoliopsida > Solanales > Solanaceae > Nicotiana > Nicotiana knightiana. The sequence goes on from ML391097.1 coordinate 14,616, forward strand.
ATTTTGTTGATGTGTAGGTGCCTGGAGGTAATATGCGGGATTCTTTCCTTGTAAATGGTGTTGCCTTTAAGAAGACATTCTCCTATGCTGGTTTTGAACAGCAGCCAAAGAAGTTTGTGGACCCCAAGATACTTTTACTGAACATAGAGTTGGAGCTAAAATCAGAAAAGGAAAATGCAGAGATAAGGTAGTATGTTTCAGACGTACTTCTGATTTTGTTTGAGAAGAAATGTGTAATTTTTCCAATTTAATATTTTCTTTCATAAGTTTTACTGTTCTCTATGTGCTTACTCCACCTAATCATCTTCTGTATAGGCTTTCAGATCCAGCACAATATCAGTCAATTGTTGATGCAGAGTGGAATATCATTTATGACAAGTTGGATAAATGTGTAAAGAGTGGAGCCAAAGTTGTGCTGTCTCGACTTGCTATTGGGGATCTGGCCACACAGGTTGGATACAAACTTGCCTTACAGTCCATTGCTTTAATTAATGATCTTATCTTCACATGGATTCTTCAGAGAGCTAGAATTTAGAGAGATAGTAAGTAAATGCAGTAAATGGTGCAGCCTGATCTTTGGAGAGTTATAGTCATGCCAATTTTCTTGAGTCATGGTAGTTTATTACTTTATTCCGTAATATAAAGATGTTGAAAAATGCAGATATGCTTAATGAACAAAGATTGAGTATGTGCCTCACCATCCTCTTTTTTCCTCCTTTTTTTTTGTTCTTGACTCATTGTGCCTCCCTCACCTCTTAATTTTGGCTGGAGAGGGAGGTGTCAGTAATGTGACAACAAGCCAAAATTTTCTAATTGACAGAGTTTCCGTGAGGGAAAGTAGAAACTATAGTATCTCCATCTGGTGCTTTCCGTTTAATTGATAAAATTCTTATAAACTGTTGAAGTTTTGATCAGAAAAAGAGAGTTTTCCTTGATGCATAATTATTGAACTCCAAGTTTTTGACATAGCTTGTTTTTCTGCTGGTTTACTTTTGGTTACTGCCATCATCTGATTGAGGCTAAATTTTCTACATTTCTGCCAGAACCATCTCACTGGCGCTTATTTCGCCTATTGGAGATTATTGTGAAGATTATGACTAATATTCTTTATGTCTTTTATGTGCCCAGTATTTTGCAGATCGGGATATATTTTGTGCTGGTCGTGTCGCTGAAGAGGATCTGCAGCGGGTAGCAGCTGCCACTGGGGGAACAGTACAAACAACTGTGAACAATGTCATTGATGAGGTTTTGCCCTTGTACCTGTTACCTATAATCTTACTGGGACAATTGTAGACACCTCCCATAACATGGTTGAATTATATTAGATTTTGGTCAATAACTTTTACTTTAACCAATTGGATTATTATCCAGGTTCTTGGCCTTTGTGAGGTTTTTGAGGAGAAACAAGTTGGAAATGAGAGATTCAATATATTCAGTGGATGTCCCTCGGGCAAGACCGCCACTATTGTCCTTCGTGGTGGAGCAGATCAGGTTTTTGATCACTTCAGTTATGCATACAACTATTATTTGGTTCCTTGCTCCTAATTTTCTTTTCAATGATCTGTAGTTCATAGAGGAATCCGAGAGAAGCTTGCATGATGCTATTATGATTGTTAGAAGGGCTTTGAAAAACTCTACAGTCGTTCCTGGAGGTGGTGCTATAGATGTAAGAACATTCTATAACCTCCAGGAAAGATTTCATTGTGATAATAATTATACCTTATTGATTGAGAAACCCCTTGGATGCAGATGGAAATAAGCCGTTTCTTGAGGCACCATGCTCGAACAATTCAAGGGAAATCTCAGCTCTTTATAAACTCTTATGCAAAAGCTCTTGAGGTAGGGATTCTTCTTCGTTTCGCTTTGACAGAGATATTATGTTCTATTTCTCCTAGAGTTAGCTAAATGTATGCTGATGTTATGTCACGTCTGGAATTTGTATGTGCTATTTGAATGTATTTCCAATGTCTGGAATTTTCGCTCTCTTATATACTTCACTTTTGTGATAAGGTTCCAACATCAATTGCTAGCTTTGTCAAGTTACCCCGGAGAACAGTAGAAATAGATGCACCACTGATAACACAAAAAAATGCAGAAATAAATGCTAGTGGTATTTTCAGTCAGAGAAATGCAAGGATGACTGTTACATGCTAGAAACTCCGATAATAAGAAATAGATGCTAGTGGCCTTTTCATTCAGAAAGAAATGCTAGGATTTATTTTCAGTCTGGTAAATGCCAGAAGCCCTGACAATGCAGCATGGTAAAAGGTGCCTTTTCTTTTCTCTGTGGTTCAAGACTTACAGGAACTTTGAATCAGTGCACGGTGGATGTAAAGGGCAGTTTGAGGGATTTTAATTGTATTCTCCTTCCTTGCCACTTTTATTCTCTTGGAGGTCATATGATTAGTGTTTTCCCTTTATCATAAAATCACTTTCTTCTACTTTCGTGTATGTTGCCACGCTAGTCTACTTCGATCATTGGTTGTGTCCTAGACCTTCTTGCATTAGTCTAATTTGATAATTGGTTTTATATAGATCTGCTTTTAATGAGTTAATATTTGTTGGTCAGATATATTTTTACCAAAGAATTGTCTTGTTTGATTCCAAAAGAAGCCTATTGTTTCTTGCTGTAAAAACTCTTTTAAGCTATTGATATTGCTCCTCCTATGTGGTAAGATATTTGTCTGTATTATAATTCGTAGTTAGCTAGGGCTGCCGATGCTAGTAGGTCTTTGAGATGGTCTGTGGTATTCTTTTTGTGGACAATTTCTTGATATTGCTTACTGTGAGGTTTTATGGAGTTTTTTCATTTTGAAATGTATCTCCTATTCCTTATAGAGCATGGGTTCAATTCTGTGATGCCTTATTAATTCAGTTTTGGAATAATGCAGATTATTCCCCGTCAGCTATGTGATAATGCTGGTTTTGATGCAACTGATGTGCTGAATAAGCTCAGACAAAAACACGCTCTTCCATCTGGTATGCATACCAAAATTTCGGGGGATATATAATAACAGTAGCTTAGTGAAAAAGTAGTACTCCCTCTGTTTCAATTTAGATGAGGTAGTTTGACTCGGCACAGAGTTTAAGAGAAAAGAGGGAGACTTTTGAAAGTTGTGGTCTTAAAAGCTCAAGGGGTAAAAGCTTTGTGGGACCAAAAGCTTCTCTTTAAGGGTAAAATAAAAAGTTTAAAGTCGAATTATTTCTAATTATAGAAATGTGTCATTCTTTTTGGAACGGACTAATAAGGAAAGTGTGTCATCTAAATTGAAACGACGGAGGGAGTAGTAGGAACAATAGATTTTCCAAGTGTACTAGCCATTGTTACGAGAGTTGATAGTTTTTTCTGGAATGGCTTCTGGTAAAATTTGGGGTTCTTTTCTTAGAGTACTCAATTGTAATGATTTTGTCCAAAAAAGAAAGAAAAAAGCATACTCCTTAATGATAATGCACTATGCTGGACAGGTGAGGGTGCACCTTATGGAGTCGACATCAATACTGGTGGCATTGCCGATGCATTTGCCAACTTTGTTTGGGAGCCAGCAGTCGTGAAGGCTAGTTACATCCATTGATAAATTTAGTTTAAATTTTATTAATCAACCACTCATCTTTTGGCACTTGTTTTTACTAAAGCATCAGTTTTTAAAATGAAAATTACTTTTTCAAAATTAAAAAAAATAAAGGATCAGTTTTTTCCCCAAGTTATGCTTGTTTCTTAAACATACTTTATGATTTCTACTTTGTCCAGATAAATGCCATTAATGCAGCCACAGAAGCAGCATGCCTCATTCTGAGTGTGGATGAGACAGTGAAGAATCCCAAGGTAATTTTGACTTTGTGGAACCACTTTCTCCCCAGTTTGTCTCCCACTATGGACATAATAGACGGTGCATATTGGGTTTTGCAAGTCTCCCTTTTTTCTGCTTTTTTTAATCTTCAAGGTTAAGTTGCTTTAAGAATCAGAACAAAATTCACAACTTCCAACGTTGGATCCTCCCTCCCTTTGTCGCACTTTTCTCTTGATAGTTGCTCAGCAATTCTTGCTGGAAAAAAATAAACTAGTAATAATGCAGTAGCTCTTCTGAATTTTGTTGATTATGGGCGGGACTTAAGATCCTTTTGACCAAACCTTAATGGCAAGGTTGTTAGTTGGTACTTTGCATTTTAGGGCTTGGCAGGTGTCGGAAAGATGTGGATGGAGAGAAACTCTATATGGTGCCATTTAGCCTTAAGCTGACTAGTCAAAGCAGTCCTGTCACTGTGTCTTGCAGTCTGAGCTAGACGAGAAGCGACTGTAATGTGTAAAGGTGTTTTTGAGTGCTCGTACATTTCTCAACTTCTTTTTTTGGTAACCTAGAAACCCTTGAGGGAAGTTGGCGTACGGTTTGAAACTTGGTGGATAATGAGCCTGTTCCTTATGGTTTTCCTCTTAAATACCAGGCTTTTGTCTGCGGCAGGGTTTGAACTCGTAGCATGCACCTAACTCGCGCATCATGCGCTGCTCTACCACTAACATTCAGTCTACCTCTGATGTGATCTAAGAATCTCTGGGTCTAAAAAAGATCAAATTAGTGTAAGCTAGTCCTCTTCAAGCTGACAATCTGCCTCTGCAATTTTTGTGCTGTTTTAGGTGGAGTTTAGTGGATTACGTTTATGTTTTTATCTTGCTCATCAGATTTTCTTTTTTGCTTGTGTTCGTCGCACTTGTATGTGTCCTTGCTATGCTAGAAGTAATTCCTATTTCCTTTAAAATTGCAGTCTGAGAGTGCTCAAGGAGATGCTGCTGCAAGTGCTATGGGTGGTAGAGGGCGTGGAGGTGGTCGTGGTCGTGGAATGAGGCGGCGATAGATTTCACAAGTTCTTTGCAGATTTTGCTATGATTTTCATTTAGACTTTTTTGCATTTTCACTCCTGCTGAGATGAAATCGAAAGAATGCAAGGAAAAGAAAGGTGGGAAGCAAGGGGGTTGACCCCTTAATGGTACGCCATCTTTGTATGTGATGTGATCCCCAAAATTGGTCCCAAATTCTGGCTGATGAGTTTATTTTTATTTGTGAACTAATTTATTCCGGGTTTTGCAACTGTCATATTTCCATCGGCTGCTAATGTAATGTATTTCTAGTTGTCTCCGCTGTCGTATTGAAATCAGTGCAGTAACTCCCTTGTAAGCCAATGGAGTAAAATGCATCCTTGACCTAAATGTTAAAATTTGGACATTGATTCTTTTGTAGTTGCCGAAAGATCAAAGCATTATTATGTTAATAACCTGGCACATCCTGAAGAACTAAAGCATCTCCGCTGTCATTTTTTCAATGTGCGAACCCTGCTGGTGGATATATGTAGAATTCCTTTGAGGAATAAACTTCATCTGATCGTGAAAGGTTCACGCTATACTAAATAAGGAGGTCTAAAACTAACAGCTTAAAGACAGCAAGTTCAAAAATGAAAGACGATCAATGCAACTGAAGCCAGCTTCCACAACTTAGAGCATTGTCTAATTCCAATGGCTTATATAGGATAACTAGTATTTACGAACTTACTTGCACGTTAATAATGGCCCGTGATGATTTAAATGTCTATTTATATGAAGGACAATAAAATTTAATTAATAAAATTTCTTTTATATATAATAATACAACAATTATCTAAATGCTGAAAAAATTATTACATTAGCATAATACATGAATTAAAGGACATCATCAAAAGTTACCCAAATGATCAATTTTGTCATGTTAGTTAGATAATTATATATTATAGTTTTAAATTATTTAATGTGATGGTATCTTAACGAACACTTCTTTGTGGACAATATTTTTTTGTGTATGTTTCCTCTTAATACTTTGGTCGCTCTGCCTTAACCAAAATTCTTGTTGTCGATCTTGATATTCCTCTTGAAAGTGCAATATATAGTTATTCTTGTAAGAAAACATATTGCGGTAAATATAGTCAAATATTTAGGATGTTTGTCCTTGTGCTTTATTTGTTATATTATTTTCACACAAATTAAAAGGAATTCCTTAGTTTCGAAAGACGAAAGTTGAATAAACATATACTTGGAAGCATGGACCAGTATAATAATTTTTGCATGTATGACGTTATTGTCAAAATTTGTATATACCATATGTGTGCTATTACATAAGCTATTCGGCGTATCTAAATTTTTCAGTAGCATGACTGACATATATTTTTTATTTCAAAATTAACCTATATATAGTGGAAGATCAATTTTAACTTAGTTTATTATATATACAGTGACACTAACATACGTAAGAAATAATAAACTTGACAACAAACATATATGGTAGAAGGCCATTCGGTATTAAAGTATTTAAGAGCCCGTTTGGACATACTTTTTTTTTTTTCCAAAAAAAATTCACTTTTCTCTGAAATCAGCGTTTGTTCATAAAATTTTTAATTTTCACTTGAAGATGCATTTTGAAAATTTCCGAAAATTTGAAAAACTCCAAAAAGCTATTTTTCAAAATTTTCATTCACAAAACTTCAAAAACAACCCAAACTGAAATTTATGTCCAAACACAACTCTAAATTTCAAATACCATTTTTACTTGAAATTTTTTTCACCATTTTTTGAAATTTTATAATTCTTATGTCCAAACGCCTACTAAGTATTCTTTTTGTTAGGTCGTATCATTTTCTGATGAGTCAAAAATTGAAAACTATTTTATTTTTATTATAAAATTTTACAATCAACCTTTTATTTAGTTGATCAACATATTCATTTCTGCTAGCTAAGATATCTTTTTAATTCTATCATGCGATTTGCACAAATTGCGTTTTAGTATAATGATAGAAATATTTCTCTTATTAAATGCTCTACTATTACCATTGGGATTGATAACCAAGTGTCCAGGAAAAATCAAATCATCTTGTATTGAATGCTCTTATTCGTTTCCGACATGAAGCAAGAAGACACTGAATACTGGATCTGTTTTTACTTTATATTTATTGTCGGTTGAATCTTTTTCATTCGAGGCCAAAAGTATAACTTTGGTAAGCTAGCTTTTACAATCTCTGCTTTAGTCGATTTTGTAACTAATGGTAGTACTTGACAGATTCGCCTTCCAAACCTTAATTTTCCACCAAACGGTTCATTAATAAGAACTCCGGACAATTATTTTCATCATTTGACATTTTCCCCTAAGTGCTTCATCCCATATTATCAATTTTGTTTTCCTTGAATTTAGCACCATTGCTCTGCTTTGATATATTTATGATTTTTATTTAAGCTGTTTGAAGAGGTATATCAAATTTATAGTGGGTGGCCTCACAATAAAATCGCTATTGGTACACCACTTGCTATTATTGATAACAATGTCATGCCTCTTGATATGATATTTTACAATTAATGTATGACATAAAAATATTATTTTGATTCCGCCGGAGGCATCTATAAAGAATAATCTTGTTATACCAGAGTCGACTCTTTATAGTATAGTCTTGAAAGCTCGTTCGTGATTAGGATTTAGCTTTGATTGTGTTTCCTCAGAGACTTACATAGCATTTTGATTCTTAATAATATACTAACCTTTTTACTTTGTGTTGTAACGCTCTTTTTATGAAATAAATTTATGTATCTTAAGATTTTTTTTTAAGTTGAATAATTTTTTTAATCATGTGATGAATTTAAAAAATAATTGAATTGGATTCTCTTACTAAATAATTAATTAAAAATATAATTATTTGGTTTTAACATAAAAAATAATTTATTCTATGTTGATTCAGATCTTATTATTAGTTCTATCTCTTGTTTTGAATATTTTTTTTGGTAATTAAAATTATTATTAACCACTAAGGATAACAGTACAAAGCATATCATAGCATCTCCCAGCTAGCTATTCTCTACAAGGAGTACCCAAGAACCTAATACTATCTGTTCCTATATCCCTATTCAAGCAGTATCTAAATAAGCACAAAAACACTATGACTACCTTTTTCTTTTCTTTTTAAAAACATAGATTCTGTATCAGACCATTCACTTTTCTATCTTCCCTGAAGTAGCCATGCTCACAATCTCCTTTGCCAAGGCTTCATGTTCTCTACTTGCACCCTCAAATATTCGACTATTTCTTTCTCTCCATACCACATGTATATATTCAACATACATCATTTTAAGTAGCATTGCTGAAGCTGTCTTCTCCTTTGAGTGTTGAATGATAAACTGGAAATACCGTATCCAAGTGTCGGGAACAATTGAGTGGAATTGAGCCCATTGAGATATCCTGGTCCATAATCTGTTGGCATATGCACATTCTGCAAACAAGTGCTCCCTTGTTTCCTTATCGGACTGGTACAATACACATGTCTCATCCTTATGAAGATCCCATCTCTTCAGCCTATCTTTTGTTAGCAGCCTTCCATGGTTCTGTAGCCACATAGTAAATATGGCTTTAGGTCTAACATTGTTCTGGAAAATTAAGCATCTCCAATCCATCTTAGGGTGTATTGGTATCAATTGTAAGTATATGTGCCTAATCATACTTTTTTGTTCATCCAACGGTCAGTGAAGTTGGTTGATGATATGTTTAGCTTCAAGGATCTCCCTGATCATCCAGCTTGCACTCTGAGGGATGCTCATATCATCAATCCTTTGCCTTTTAACATAATAAGCATGAATCCACTTGATCCACAACTTATCTTAATTATGAGTTAAATCCCAGTAGGACTTGGCAATTGCAACATTATTCCACACCTGCAGATTAGTAAAGTTGAGTCCCCCTACAGATTTAGGGAGACATACCTTTTTCCAAGCAAGCAGTGATTTTTTGGTAATCACATTTCCACCAGACCATAGGTAGCTTCTACAGTAAAATTAATTAATTTGACAACTTTAACTGGTAGTGTAAACAACTGAGCCCAATAAGATTGTATTCCAAACAACACTGTTTGTACCAACCGAGCTCTGCCAACATAGGCTAATTTTTTTGCTGTCCAGGATGTTATTTTGCTACCATTTTAGTAATGAGGGGCTTCCATTAAAGAATGAATGCTTTTTGGTGTCTAGTGTAAACCCCTAAGTATTTAAAAGGCAATTGCCCCTTAGTGTAACCAAGAGCTTGAATGACAACTGCCTTTTGCATAGGATCCATACCCCCACAATAGACTGCACCCTTTGAAAAATTAGCATGTAGCCCTGAGGTAGATGAGAATGTCCAGAAACAATGATGGAGCCTCTGCACTGATTCTAGCTCACCCCTGACAAATAGTATAAGTCATCCGCAAAACACAAGTGAGTGATATCAAGCTTGCTACATTGAGGGTGTTATTTGAATTGTTTATCCTGTTTCAATCCTTTGAGTAGTCGACTCAGATACTCCATAACAATAACAAATAATAATGGTGACATTGGGTCTCCTTGCCTCAAGACCTTAGCTACATTAAAAGGCTCTGCTGATTCTCCATTTAACAAAATAGAGTAATTAACTGTTGTCACACAAACCATTATCCATTTTATGAACTTCTCAGGGAAAGCCAGTCCCTCAAGAACCTTCTCTAAGTATATCCATTCTATAGAGTCATAAGCCTTCTGCAGATCCACCTTTATCATGCATATAGGAGAAATGTGCTTCATGTTGTATGACTTAACCAGCTCATGAGCTAATATTATGTTGTCTGCTATTCTTCTCCCTGGAATGAAGCCTGCTTGTGAGTCAGAGATGATATTATTCATAACTTTTTGCCTTCTTCCAGTTATGACTTTGGCAATTAGCTTATACAATACCGTGCAACATGCTATGGGTCGATAATCCTTTACTGTGTTTGGGTTGGCAACTTTTGGCAGTAAGGTGAGTGTGGTGTAATTTATGGCCTTATATAGGATCCCTGTATCAAAGAATTCCTTCACTGCTTCACAGACATCTTTCTTGATAATGGTCCATGATCTCTTGAAAAATAAAGCATTGAATCCATCTATCCCTAGGGCTTTACAGTCCCCAATTGCATTCAGCCCTTCATAGATTTCAGAGTATGTAACATTGACACACAAATCTTTCTGTTGTGCATGTGATTGACAAGGACCATTCCTCATGACCAATATATTGACAGTTGGTAAGCTAGATGCTGCTGTTCCCATCAAAGATTTATAAAAGTCAACAAATTCAGCTTTGATTACTCTTGGTTCTTGTAGTTTACCACCTGTTAAGGAGTTGATCTCAAGAATCTGCTTCTGAGTTTGCTTTTCCTTCATTATGTCTGTGAAATATTTGTTGTTTGAGTCACCCAGTCTAATCCAAATAGCCCTAGACTTTTGCGGCAGTGCATTTTCCTCTATCAATGACCACTTCTCCAATTGATGTAGGCATTCTTCCTCCTGGTCAGCTAGTGTATCAGAGTAATGGGTCTCCATTGCTTCTTGAATCTCTTTCAAAGTTTCTCTGGCTTGTGTAATTTTCCCTGAAACCCCTTTAAACTCTATTGAGTTTAGTTTCTTAAAGCCTAGATTCAATTGTTTTAGTTTAAACCACACGTTCCTCATCTTTCCAATTGCCATAGTCCTGGACCATCCTTGTGCTGCAATCTGATTAAAATTCTCATGATCTGCCCAAATGTTAAAGAACCTAAAGGGAACTTTAATGTTGCTCCTTGGCTCTCTCAACGGTATAAGCATAGGATTATGGTCCGAAGAATGATTCTCCATAGGTTACAGTCAAGTGCCCATATTGCATCATCCAATCATCATTTGCAATTGCCGTATCAAGTCTGCTCCATACTCTGTCATCCCCTCTTTGGTTGTTGGTCCATGTGTAGTAATCTCCCTTCCAAGGTATTTCATTTACTAACAGGCTATTGTAGCATTCTGAGAAGTCTTTCAGTCCAGCTAAAATCACAGGATTGCATTGTTTATCTTGAGGAGTGAGCACAACATTGGAATTTCAACATAAAAGCCAAGGCATCTTGATCTTGGGGTCCATCTGTTCAAGCTGATACCACAAAGTTTTCCTTTGATCTATTGTGTTGGAACCCACATACCACTGTGAGCATACAGACCATACCATTCAACTTACCAGTTGTTAATACCCATTTTTGTCTATAATATTTTTAAAATACATATATACCTTCAAAACTATGCATTAACATCAATTGATATTTTTCCATAATTTTTATAGTTTTAAAATTAATTTATCCCAGTATTTTATTTATATAAATAATTACTAATTGCATCACAAATGACTTTATAACAATTTCATGGCCTAATTTTTCTGTTTATATTTATATTAGGTTTAAATTATTTCACAAATAGCCATATTTAGGTTTTTTTGGGTTACAATTGCAATAATTTTGCAATTATAGCCCATGTATGCATTATTACATTATTTTACCAGAAAATAGCTTTTTATAATTTAAAATATTGAATAATTATTTTAAAACATTTTTGTGCATGAAAATTATTTTTATAATCTGTTAATTATTTTTATAAATTATTTTCATCAATTATTTGGGTATTTAACAAATAGTCTTTTTTTTTAATTTCAGACTTAACCCCTTTTATATCAGCCCAAATCCTTAAATAAAACCAGCCCAAGCCCCTTAGGCCTAATCTGTATACACCCGACCCAATCACCCCCGTTTAATCGTGGCCGTTTTGATAATTTTAATCAACGGTCCACGATTAAACCTATCATAATTAATCCCAACTAACCCTAACCCCTAATCACTTCTTCAAACTTGCCGCCCTTGAATCCCTCCTCCTCTCCATTCTCTCTCAAGCTCACCCTAACCCTAATCGCCGTCACCGACGAGAATCCCCCTTCTATGGTGTTTCCGTGCCTTCTCCGACCACCACTGGTCTCCTATACTCCATGGCTCTTTGATTTCATGAGTCCTTGAGGAGATCTCAAGGGAAAGCCAACCAGTTCTGATCTGAATATTCATCGGCCGGTCTCAAGCCATGTTCGTTTGTGAGTATGTATTACCTTTTGTTTTTAGTACGAATCCATGGGTTTTTGATCGATTCTCGTCATCTCTACTATTTTCTGAAAACCCTAGTTCGCTATTATTCGATTCTTCTCAGATCTTTACAAATCTGAGGTGATTTGAGTATTATTAAGTATTTTTCTTTAAAAATACCTTGTTTTAATTAACTATTTCGATTTTAGTCACTCTTTCTAAAACTAGGGTTTTTTCCCAGACCTCCTTCAAAATATTTTCTACTTTCAATGTTTAATCTGTTCATCTCTTTACGTATTTGGCTAATTTTTTGCATGAATGCTCGAACCCTAGATGTTTCTAATGGTTATACTGATTTCTTCTTTTTTCATTTATTATGATGATTTTTGGGAATCTGTTGTAGTAACTGGTTCTATTTAGGGATTCAAATGTTTTCCCTGTCAAACCCAGTATTTTTTGGGATTTTTGCCCTAATTGATCTCTATTAAGGATTCGAACCAACTTTTCTTGTTAAACCCGGTAATTCTGTGAAGTTTTATTCATTTATTTTCTATTTATGGAGTCTGGGTAATTCTTTTGGTAAAACCAGTATTCTTTTGAAGATTCTTACTGATTATTTCCTATTATTTTGACCTGTTAAAATCCGTGTGCATAGATCCTATTTGTTTCCCTATTTTGCAACTTTAATTGATTACACTTGCCCTAATTAGTTGTCAGTATACTTTTGAGATTCTTACTGATCCATTATTTGGTATGATTTGGACTCCTTGCCTTAATTAACCCCCTGTTGTTACCGTTAACCAATTACCCCAAATTAAGGGGGTCTATTCCGAACTCCTTTAGGGGAATTAATTCTGTGATTATGTGATTATCCTTCATTGACTGACTTCTGATTCTTTTACCTTATTTTTTCTACTCCTAAAGTACTCTATATACACTCTTGTTTTACCTCTCAAAGACACGAACAGTAGTTCAAACACACACACAGAAAAACTTTCTCTCATCCCTCTTTCTGCTACTTGTGTTCATTGTTTGTCTAGCCGGCTGAAAGCCAAGGCCATGCTGTTGAATCCTGCCTACTTTACCTTTTACTTCCTTAACTGGTATGTTTCTATCTCTAATGTCATTATGAAGTTCAAACCTATACGATTATCTGTTGCTTCATGATCCATGTCTCTTCTGTGAGCACGTGATTTTTACCTACCATATAATCCTATAAAAAAACTCAATAAATTAATTGGTTTTATGAATTTTCGTTGAATTTTAGTGCTATTTGTGAATTTATTTTACATTATGTAGCCATAATTCGTCCTTTAAATCTATAAAATTTTAAAATGACATAATTAGGCGCATAACCTTAGTGATCATTTAAATAAATTAAATGTTTGATATAAAGTAGATTAATGTTAATTTGTTGATTTAATTATTTATTTTTAACAAAAAATGTGAAAAAACTTGTCCTTTAATTGGTTAGGAGTAAATTAAGTAATATGACTCTTAATTAATTAATTAATTGAACAAGGACTAGGATTAGAGCTAATTATTGCATTTAGTTTTAATTTTTAGGTCAATTTAATTAATTAAAGTTGGTTTTGATAAAAAATGAAGTAAAATGGACATGGGCTAGAATTGCCCAGGCCCAAGCTGCCTCACCAACGACCCAAACCCAAGGCAAGTCCACCCGGTCCAGACCACCCCCCAAAACGACCCCGTTTAAAAGAAAAGATTAAATCCTAGCCGTTGATCTATCTAGATCCAACGACTGGGAACTAATAATCAAAAATTATATAAGTGTCCTAACTATCCCCACCCCCTTCATTTGCAAGTCTAACCCCCCCTATCCGCCTCTCTTATCTCTCTAAACCCTACTCTGTGCCACCCTAAGCTCCGCCTACCGAAAATCGCCTCTGACGGCGGAGCACCGCCAATCAAGCCCAAACCTTCACCAGACCATCTCCTCCCCCTTCTCAATCATCTCCTACAATCTATTTCACCAAAAACTCACTCAAATTTCTTTAATTTCAAATCTGAAAATGGAAAACCCTAGTTTTCACATGCTCGTTGATCCGAAGACTTTCAATAGCTCCTACTTACATGGATCGATAGCTCTCGTTGATGGCTATTGATTCATGTGGGTTTNAAATTTCTTTAATTTCAAATCTGAAAATGGAAAACCCTAGTTTTCACATGCTCGTTGATCCGAAGACTTTCAATAGCTCCTACTTACATGGATTGATAGCTCTCGTTGATGGCTATTGATTCATATATGTTTGAGCTATTTTCAAACCCCGCCGGAGTCCGACCAAGGTCTAGTGACCTCAAACTTTCCGGCCAAACTTCCTTCCATTATCTGGTACCCCTTTTTCTTTTCTTTTTTCTTTTGTTTTCTTTCCTGTTCTTTCAAATATTTTAGGGCAAAATCATATGTATAATCTCTTTAAATTTCATTGTTTCTTTGTTCTTTGTTTGCTTTCTTACTTTTCTTCTTGTTCTTTTCCCTTCAATTAAGTTTAGTTTAAAAATAACCCCATACACGTTTGAATAGTAGCCACATTAGGGTTCATGACTGCCTGTTTAGAAATTAGGTAAATACTGTTTCGAAGGTCATTGTAAGGCCCTAAGTTGTGATTTGCGTGTTTATCTTGCATAGTTGCTGATTCTTGTGCTAATTGTTTTAGGTTTCATAGTTTCTTCATCTATTTGTCATTATCGATCATTAATTAACACTTAGTTGCGGGTACTTTTGTTGATTTAGTTCTAGGGCTTGATTTCCTGCAAAATAATCACTGATCATTACTAGTTCAGTAATTCTCACTAATCCATATTAAGAGTTATAGGAACTAGTATCCTAACTCTCTAATGTTTGATAACTAACCCTAAAACTATTCGACCTAATGGTTAGATAATAAGACCCCAATTAGATAATTTAGGCTTATGATCCTTAAAACAGATAACTAAGTCCTAGTTAGGTTTAATTACCAAATTAACTACATCTAATGAAATCATTTAAACTAGTTAACCTAAGTTATAAAATCCACTTAAGGTCTAGATAATTAGCTAATTAAACTTATCCAACCCCACCTTAAAGAATCTTAATTAATAGTTAATTACTCAACTAGGATAAAAATCAGTCTACACTTAATAAACTAATAATCCTTTAACCTTGATTAACTAAAGGGGTAATTCTAAGGGTACTGAGGGTTAGTTTAGGAATTACAATTGAAGAATCTTGGGTGTAACAACCCAAGAACCTTCTAGAACTAGGAAATCAGATTTTTTGGGGGTAGGATAGTAATTTTAGGGGTGGGAATCTTCTAGAATGAGGGCAGATGTCCCAAAGGATAAGGGTGACACCTGCATTTGTACTATTTCTAGCTTATTGGATAGGGAATATACTAAGCATATGCTATCCCAAATACCCCTATAAATACCTTACCCAGTCCTCTGAAAATGGGAGCGATTTTGGAAGGAAATTCTCTGCACTTTTACCCCTGAAAAAGACACTTCTTAGCTACTGAAGAATCTGGAAATTAGACAACAAAATTTTCTATAAATTTTCTCACAAAAGTTCTTCTGGAATACTGTTTTCCTTGTTCTAAAAAAAAACAAAAACAGAAAGTATTGAAAATATACTGAAAACATGAGTTCAAAAACATTTTAGAAGATCTCGTTTTCTCTTGCTGATTTCTCTTCAAATTCTGGTTTTGTCAAGCTTTATTCTGGGGGATGCTGCTTGAGGTTTTGCTGTTTTTGCTGCTGTGTCTAAGCCTCAAACAACATTCTTGGTATCTTGACCTTTATTTGGTCAAGGTTGAATTCTCTGTCATTTTTATTACATTTTGGAGGTATGTAACACTCTACCATAAATGAATTTGTTAGATTCAAAATCCTTTTTTCGCTTTGTTGCTGAAATTATTGGGTGATGTTCAAATTCAATACTTGATTTTGTGAATCTTATATGTGAATGTATTTGAAAGCTTGTTAAATCAGTAGTTTTGTACATTTAGAAGTCATGTAACCAGTCCATGTTCTTAACAGCACTAAGGGGGATGAATCTGACCCCTAATGGTCAGATTCACTCCGTAAAAGTGCTAAAATATCCATCTTGTGTTTAGATTTGAAACGTTACTGCTTAAAGCAACACTAAAAGGAATCGAATCTGACCTCCCTAATGGTCAGGTTTCTTCCTTATTGATGCATATAAATTTATGTAATTTGGTTTCAAAATTAATGATGAAGTACATGTCTTAATTATGAAAGGTTGCTAGCTTGCACATGAGCAGCAGTATATATTCTTATTTTTATTTATTTATTTATTTTTAAGAAAAATTGTATTTCATAGTGAAATGGACATGTAATAGTGTAGTTGTTTCTATAGATTTCAAGTTTGTAAATAAAACTGGACTGGACTCTATAAGAATGTATATTCAGTTATATTTACTTTTCTGCTGTTTTTGTCTTCTCTTAAAAATCTAAATTTTTTTCGAAATTAAGAGAGAAGTTGCTTAACTTGGGCAGGTCTACATAGGCCTTTTGTAATTGGGCCAGACCCGTGAATTTAGCCCAGTTAGGCTCAATGGAGTCTGGACTTCGGATCGTTAGACTTGAGGTCAATTACTTTGTAAGCTGTACAGTAAGTACTTATTTTTTACCAAATCTTAAACTACTGAATATAGACGATTTCAGAATCAAAACCAAAGGATATAATTACAATTTGAAAATTTATAAAGCTGTTTTGTTCTAAGTAAAGAATGGTAAATTCCAGCACTTACGTACTCCAGTTTTCTTCTCCGTCTGATTGAAATTCTTTTCCTAAAAGGATCAAATGGGTTTAACTTAACAAAAAAAAAATAATATCGTCATGTTTGGTTTTTCAAATGACCGTTGGTGGCAAAGTTTCTCTTCTTAGGCTCTTCAATCACATAAAAATACACTTGATGATTAAATATGACAAATGGTAGTGAACTATATTTTGCCTTTATGTGATATTATCCATTGTTATTTGAATCAAATATGTGTTAGCATGTATCTCTCAATGTTTTATTTTTGCCTTTATCCTAATTCGAACCATGTGACTCTTTCATCAAAACTAGCCATAATTAGGATTGGCCAAAAGGGGTAAACAATAAATTGGGCTAAAATATGGCCATAGCCCAAACATTCGTCTTTATATTAGTGAACTTAATCTTAGACAACCTTCTACATATCCTCTAGGTTGAAAAATACCTCTTTTAGTTTGAAATTATAGAACTTAGTGAATAATCAAACATCGCCTCAAATAGGCACCATAAAACCGTCACGACCATAGTCTTGACTACGTAATCTACACTCGGGTGCGACAACTCATGTCCCCATATTCAAATTCAAATCATATTAAAATCACGTGTTGCAATTGCGGGTGATTTTCATGTGGCGTAATTGTAATATGTCCAATAACAAACAAGTGCATGCCATCGTGACTTGTTTCAAGATAAATCCATAAATACTAAAAACGGCTAAAAGTGAAAAAGGCTAAAAAGAACAATAGGTTTAAATTATGTAAATAATTAGATAATTAGGAAAAATATTAATAGTTAAGCGACCGTACTAGAACCACGGAATTCGGGAGTGCCTAACACCTTCTTCCAGGTTAACAGAATTCCTTACTCGGATTTCTGGTCGCAGACAAATCAAAACAGAGTCAAATTTCCTCGATTTGGGATTTTTAAAACAAAACGGTGTCCCGAAGCATCGTCAAAAATCCGGGTGGCGACTCTGAAATAATAATAAGTCCCAAAACCGAATAATATCACTTTAATTGGAAAAACTCCCTTATTACCCTCACCGGTGAAAAAGGAGGTGTGACAGCTCTGGCGACTCTGCTGGGGATCGAACCCAGAATCTCTGGTTCAGGGTTCAAGAATACGAGCTTAGAACAACTGTTATATTTGGCTTTCATAATAACCTGATTTTTACATGTTTAAACCTAATGTGCTAAATGCCGCTTTTTACCGTTTTAATATTATCTGAATTGGATATAAACTGTGCCGAAACCCCTCTTCTCTTTGAGTCTTCTAAATCATCTGCGAAGTGTGCACTTCGTGTGACTTCTTTTGTTAGAGTCATATCCAAATTTTAGAACGAGGTACAGACAAGTTGCAAAGCCGGTGAAACTTCTGTATTCCCGGTACGCTGCCCCCCCGGCTCAAGTTGTCCGCTCGGATAAGCCTGGTCTAGAACAAAACCCCTGTATCTAAACTTAGTATAAAATAGCCTCATGCCGGATACCTAGTAGGAACGATTATTTGCATCACATGCATTTGACTTACGGGACTCAACACAGGGTTTGGGTCCGTCTAGGACAGGTGTACCCCAAAAATAAAATACTACCCTGATGCATCTTACCTGCTACGCATGCATTTAGTTTGTTTCAGCTTGTGTATTGACCGGCTAAACTAAAAAAAAAAAACCGAACAGAAAACCAAGAGTGAGGTAGAATAGAAAATTCACCCTGTTTTGAAATCCTCGTATTTATCCCGAAACTCTGCCAAAATTTCTGAAAATAACATTCCAAAACAAAATGAGTGGGTGTATATTTTTAATCAGTCAGGATTTTTTCCGAACTACGCATTGTTTGATTCTCACGGGTGTGGGATACGTAGGCAACCCTCATCTGGTCCAACTCTATTTTTCAAAATCAAAGGATATAGACTTAAATAAAATTAGGCGACGCCATTATAGCATGATTTCTCAAGTGGGGCACCAAAAGGCCGTTTTTGCAAAAGTGGCCGCCTGTGGTTTGTCTTTAAATTTCGACCCAATTCGCAAACACAGCTTTAAAAAACTTCCTACCCGAAGTATTGAAGGGCCGTATTCGCGAAGATGGTCCCTTTTTTCTTTATTACAAAACCCTTTGCAAAAATAACACTTTTCAAATTTTTTGTGGTTTTAATCAAAAAACGAATGTGCAGGATGAATACAGTTGAAAACATTCCCTTCAGGGCAGTCGAGGAAATCCCTCTAGGACTCCATATGTGGTGGAGCGACTTCGGGGAAGCTAGTAGAAAGTCTGTTATGAAAGCTTTAGGGGGATTTACTGGTCTTCTAAAAATCAAGCCGAGGTTGGACATTGTCGAGGCTCTAGTACCGTTTGGGATCCCGCCCACAATGTGTTCCACTTTTCAGATTTTGAATTGACGCCCACGCTAGAGGAAATAGCAGGGTATGCTGGTCTCAATGACAATCTTAGAAGTCAGTACCCAGGGCGGTGACTCAACATAATTATTTGGATCTGTTGAACATTAGTCGGGACGTCCAAGACCCACACCTGTCCGAAGGTTTCTGCACTTTCTATTTTCTTTACAGACGTTATGGAGATCCCTAGGGTTATGAGGCTAACAACACTGGTCTAACTCACAAAGATCAGACCAAATGGGAAGCCCGCCGGGGGCTAGCTTTCGTGGTAGCATTTTGGGCACCTTGATTTTCCCAAGAAGTGACAGATGCATAGATATCGGGCTTGTGGGAATAGCAGATTTCATGATGAAAAAATCCAATGGCACACTTATACCGATGGTCTTAGCCGAGATTTACCGTGCTCTGACAGTTTGCCAATCTGGAGGAAAGTTCTTTGAGGGGTGCAACCTGCTTCTACAAATCTGGATGATTGAGCACCTCTATCACCGCCCAGGCTACATGAACTACGACTTAACCGGTTTTAATTGCATCGAGGAACGGTATGAAGCCTGGCACTCATACTTGAGTTCATTGACTGCCGACCAAATCGAGTGGACGTTCGGGTGGCTCCCTGTCGGCGAGGTTATCAATATGTCTGCTGAGGTTTGCTATCTCCTGTTAATGGACCTGTGAAGCATTCAGCCATATGCCCCACACCGGGTCTTATGCCAGTTGGGGAGACAACAGGGTGTTCCCCATGACGAGGATTTAGTCCAACAAGCCATTGAGTTATGCCCGAGAGCTGCATTTCTTGAAGGCAGGGTCCGTCAAATCTGGAACAAGTGCAGGTTTTTAGAACCTCAAACTCGGGTGAGAAATTTATCTAAAGGGGAAGTGGAGCCCGCCTACACTTCTTGGTATGGCATAAGAGGCAGGGAGCATCAAGAGCAAGAACGACCCGTAAAGAGACCCCACGTGCAACAATTCACCGAGCAAACACAAGAGCATTGGGCTTGGTTAGAAAAGGAAAACAGCTACAAAGCTACCATAAGCAAGTTGGAAGCCCAGGTCAGGGAAATCAAATTTGAAAACATTCTACATACTCTACAATTTAAGGGGAGAAAAATAGGTTAACCCAAGAAAATGAAGTTCTACGGGCACAGATACAGGAATTGAAAACAGCTGCTTAGAACCCAGAGAGAAGCAGAACTGATGAAAGGCTTATCAACAGTCTGAGGCATAAAGTGTGCAGCTATGGGAATGATCTAGACAAAGCTGAAGAAGAACTGGCCGGAGTTCGGGCAAGATTAACAAGAAGTGCAGAGGAAAGAACAGAGTTTGTCCAGAGACTAAAAAGGAAATATGACCAAGAAGTCATAGGCTTGAAGGAAAAGCTGGCCGTCCTCGAGAACAAAATGGCCAAACAGGCAAAAAGATTTAAGACAGAGAGGGAACAGTGCTATGCCATGATGGCTTAGTTGGAAAAAGAGTTTCAACAATGGCAAGAGGAGAGTCACAAAGATGCCCAGACTTTAGAGGCGAGATCCCAGCAAATCGGGCGCCTACTTCAAGAAAAAAGTATCATCAGGCGAAGGGTCCAAGAGATAGCTGACTACATCGTCACCAAATGCCAGGAATGCGAAGATATGACTCGGACCACCTTCTTCTCAGCGGTTATGATCTTCGTCCACAAGATAATGGACGACCTTTACCGCCTTCAGCAAGACATAGCATGGAGGCCCGTGGCAAGGCCGAATGATGCCCCACCGGCCCCTGGAGCAACGAAAGCACTGATGTATTTTTGATGTTTTTCGAGTATGTATTTCATTTTTCTAGTTGTAGTCATGTCTGAGTCCACAGTAGTTTCTATATTTTTAGAAAATATGTGTCGAGTCTGTTTTGCAAACTTTGAAATTCCAAAAGTGGGCTACAAGTTTTCTGTAATCAGAAGTGTTTTATTTAATGAATGAAAATTTTAGAATGAAACTTTTAGAAAAATATGTATTTCTTTCCTTCGATTTTGTCGCATGAACTACGTGATGATCTAATTCACGCGGCGTCATGATACGTAGGCAATCCACATAGGATTCGATCATAACCATAAGAAAAGAAACCGAGCGAGGAATAAAAGAGCGAAAACAATAACAGAAGAAGGGTAAGAATGATAAAAAGGGAAAAGCCCAGAAATAAAGCCGGTATGAAGTACACAACTGTTGCAAAAACATATAGAAAAGCGTTTAAATTGCTCAGGTGCATTGCATACCCCAAACGTGCGATTGCCTATGTTATAAATGCTTCAACCTAAAATTTTGTTGGTTCAATCTAAAAGGTATTTTTAGGTGGTTGGTTTTGCGGTAACCTGGCTTCCCATCCTTACTTCACTAGATCAAAAGGGAGCATAGAAATGACGTCTGAAAGTCACTTGCCAATCGTCAACTCTTCCGTGGAAGATCTAAATCTAGCCATCCCAACGTCTGAGTCAGCAACAGCTGAAGAAAACAGGACTCTGCGTTGCCGCATGTTGGAAATGTGGGACGCATGGTCCAATGGTAGGGAACCACCCAGTACCATCCCGGGTTTCCCAGAGATAATTCCCAGGGCAGGCGGGACATCCAACATCCCCATAAGCTACCCAGCCANNNGGTTGGTTTTGCGGTAACCTGGCTTCCCATCCTTACTTCACTAGATCAAAAGGGAGCATAGAAATGACGTCTGAAAGTCACTTGCCAATCGTCAACTCTTCCGTGGAAGATCTAAATCTAGCCATCCCAACGTCTGAGTCAGCAACAGCTGAAGAAAACAGGACTCTGCGTTGCCGCATGTTGGAAATGTGGGACGCATGGTCCAATGGTAGGGAACCACCCAGTACCATCCCGGGTTTCCCAGAGATAATTCCTAGGGCAGGCGGGACATCCAACATCCCATAAGCTACCCAGCCACGCTGTTTGGATATCCAACTATGTCGGCTCACTGTGCCGGAATGCCTTCTGAGGTTCTCCCGCAGGCCCTGTTTTCCGGTGTGTCTTCCAATATCTTCACCGCACCACCAATCTCTGCCACGACTCCACCGACTATCTCTGGACCAAGTTTCGAGCCGCCAGCATTCACATTTCAAACACCATCCGTCTATCTGGATACCACTCATATTACTCCCAATGCATATCTCCAACAACCTCAGCTTGAGGTCACTTTGGGACAAGATAAGGAAAGCCTCGAGCACGAAGAAATAACTCGGAAAATGAAGAGTATTGAACAGAGCCTCAAGAATATACATGGGCTGAGCGGGCAGAAAAGCGTCTCCTATGCAGATTTGTGCATGTTCCCGCATGTCCACTTGCCTCTTGGGTTTAAAACCCCCAAGTTCGAAAAATATGACGGACATGGGGACCCCATAGCTCATCTGAAAAGGTACTGTAACCAGCTCCGGGGAGCAGGTGGGAAAGAGGAACTTCTCATGGCATATTTTGGAGAAAGCTTNCTAATTCCAATACATGTGGACATCGCTCCCGATAGGAACTCACTATCCAATCTCAAAAATAAACCCTTAGAGAGTTTCAGAGAGTACGCCATCAAATGGCGCGAGCAGGCCTCCAGGGTCAAACCTCCGATGGATGAGTTTGAAATGGTCAACGTCTTTCTACAAGAACAGGAAGCTGATTACTTCCAAAATATGATGTCCGCCATGGGCAAACCATTTGCGGAAGCAATCAAAATTGGAGAAATGGTGGAGAATGTCTAAAAACTGGTCGTATCTTGAGCCAGTCTGCCATAAGAGCAACCTCCCAGGCCATTCAAAGCGGATCCGGGAGTGCAGCCAACAGAAAAAAGAAATAAGAAGGGTCCATGATGGTTTCCGATGCCAGGAAGCCTCGACAATATCCACATCCATTTCCCAAAGCTTCCAAACATTATTATCCTTACCAAGACGTAGCTTATGCTACGCCCCCTCTTCCCTATGTGGTAATGAACGCTCAACCACATCCCCGGCCGCAACAACAATACAATCAGAATAGAGCTCCACCTCTAAGAAACAACCATCCTCCCCCAGCTCCATATAATCCACGCCCTCCCCAAAACTACCCGTACAACACCTACCCCCGTGAACCACCAAGGAAACCCAAATTCACTCCTATCGAGGAGCCGTATTCAAGACTCTTCCCAAAATTAGTCCAGACGGGGCTTCTACAACCCGTACCTCCGACCAGGCAAAACCCAGCATCAGCATCATACAAGCCGGGAACCAATTGTGCCTACCATTCTGGAGCAGGAGGGCATGACACAGAGGAGTGTTGGACCATCAAAAGGGCCGTGGAAAGCCTTATAGAACAAAAGAAAGTGGTTTTAAGGGACGAAGAAGCTC
>ML391101.1:0-17082 GCA_005239525.1 Nicotiana knightiana
TAAGTAGAAGCCTTTTCCAAGTGTGGTGTGTGTTCCTCCACTTCAATCTTTCAATCTCCTTCCGTCATCCCCTCAATGTTATGTTTTTGGGTCTATTTATATGTTTAGGATGAACCCTAAACGTGTAAAAGACTTCTATTCTAACTTGGAAACACTTAAACTCGTCAAAACTCGGTTTCTGGCCGACTGGGGACCCTGGCGTTTGGACCCAAACGCCTGGCTAACGCCAGGCTGGGTCAGGCTGTTTGGCTCTGTCGCCCGGCTATCGCCCGGGTGTCTCCTTTCGCGTATTTTTCGACGTATTTGCCTCCGTTTAGCTCTGTTTCCATTTCCAATTCACCTACACATAAAATAAACCCCATTAGGCACATACGACGTGTATTTTTTATCATTAAAGCATATAAAATGCAAGGTATATAATGCTTAGAATCATGAATTCTAGCCACACATCAGTTTCAGATGGTTAATAGATCGAATTTGGCTTAAGTGTTATGCTGAGGTGTTGTAGATCTGGTGTCATGCACCTGCGGTGGGATTGGCTGCAGGTGAGGAGCCACAAAAACGGCTAAGCTTGAGCAACTGCGAAGAGGAGGAAATTCACTAGGGGTCACAGGCGAGGAAAATTTTTTGCAGATGTGAATGCACATATGCACATGGGCGACCGCAAAAGCGGATTTGGTCAGAATATGTTGGGTCGCAGAAGCAAGGGGAGGGTTACAGATGCGGTCCGGTTGGTGCGAGGATGGGACCGCAAGAGCGCATGGTCGGCTATTAAGTATGTTTCGCAGATGCGAGTTTTCCTCTGCAAAAGCGGGAGAGCAGGTGCGAGCCCAGGCTCCGCAAGTGCGCAAATACCTGGGAAGTGTTTAAAATTTGAGGGTTTGGTGATTTTAATCATTTTGGACTTTGCAAAATCGAACTAAGGCAATTTTTGAGAGGGATTTCGGGGGGTTTCTTGAGGTAAGTCACTTATGATCATTTTTATTCAATAATGTTGTTTCCCTATTGAATTTCACACCTATTTTGTTTGTTTTCAGGTTGGAATTTTGGGAATTTTAGGCTAGGGATTGGAGAGTTAAATTTGGGGATTTGAGTTGCGATTATTGTTGGAATCGTGGTTGAATAGGCTTTTAGATTTTATAAATTTTATTGGATTCTGAGACGTGGCCAAGGAGTTGACTTTTGAGTTGACTTGTTTTGACGTTTGATTAAGAACTTAGCATGTTCATGGGGATTGATTCTTATAGCTTGAGCTGATCGTATCGATTTGTGTGTGGCAATATTCGAGGCATTTGGAGGCCGATTCGCGAGGCAAGGTCTTGTTGGAGTAGAGATTTGCACGGTTTTAAGTAAGTAACACTTCTGAACTTTGTTCTGATGGTATGAATCCCTGAAAATACATGCTATGTGATTGTTGTTGAGGTGACTCACATGCTAGGTGATGGGCGTATGGGTGTGCACCGTAGTAGTTGTGTTTTATCTATTCCATGGAAGTGTGTAGCTATCTTATCTGAATGTTTTTACTGTACTCTAAGTGTTAGAGCACTTGAACTGCGATATACGTTATAAATCAAGTTTAGGTTATGTGATGGTAATATTGGGACCCACAATGGTCGTTCTTTGTTGTTGAGTTTTTTGTTTAATTGCAGTTATGTACTCAGTCGAATTCATCGTTGCATATCATATCTCATTGGCTTATTATAGAACTTGGGCTGGATCTGCCCCTTGGAGTGTACATACCCACCGTGAGCGCAGTTTCTATTTATTCATTATATTTGATTTGGGTCGGATCTGCCCTGTATACTGCTAAGTGATTGAGTGTGATGAGTAAGAATTGAGACATCCAGGTTGAATACTTC
Organism: Nicotiana knightiana; assembly: GCA_005239525.1. Lineage (NCBI taxonomy): Eukaryota > Viridiplantae > Streptophyta > Magnoliopsida > Solanales > Solanaceae > Nicotiana > Nicotiana knightiana. The sequence continues at coordinate 1,860 of ML391101.1, forward strand.
GAGAGTGTGAGTACGCGAGGTGTTCATTGTGTTGTAAAAACATACGATATGCATATTGGCATGTAGATATAGATATGTCATATTCCTCATATCATTCAGACTTGAAATATTATATCTGTTCTGAGTTTAATTGTTTAACCTGGAAGCATGTCTACATTCCTGATTGCTACCTACAAATTATTAGTTTCTCTAAGATATTACTTCCATATGTTCTGTAAATTTCTGTACTGTTAATTATGTATTTGATATGTATTGTTTGAACTCGTCACTTTTTTCAGTCCAAAGGTTAGACTTGTTACTTATTGAGTTGGTTCTACTCACGCTACACCCCGCACTTTGTGTGCAGATCCAGGTGTTTCTGGGCACGCTGATTGTTGATCTCAGAGTTTCAATTTTATGATACTTCAATTTACATAAGCTTATTTTCGTATATTTTAAATTTCAAGATGTTTGTATGTGTGAGTTTTCGGCTCGCTTGGTATCATGATAAGCTCCATCACGACACTTGATTTTGGGTCATGACAAGTTAGTATCCAGATCCTATGATACATAGGTCTGATGACTCATGAGCAGGTTTAGTAGAATCTTGCGGATCGGTACGGAAACATTTGTACTTATCTTTGAGAGGCTGCCAAACCCTTAGGAAAAGTCCATATCCTTGTATCCTTGTCCTACAAATTTGTTTATTTCGGGACTAAACTTTTGTATTCTATTCTCTCACGGATGGTGAGGACACGTGCTACAGGATCAGGAGAAGGACCACCAGTACCACTAGCTAGGGCCACGAGAGTCTGATGCCGCAATAAAGGCCGAGGTGCAGCTCGTACACCAGCTAGAGCAGCACTTGCAGATCCACAAGTTGCTCCAGCTCAGGAGCAGGTTCTATATGTGATAAGTTAGTGGGGCCAACTCAGGCACCACCATTGCCTGTTGTGATTCCAGGCCTAGGAGGCTTTGGCCGAGATATTCCCTATTTGCACTAGCCTTGCTCAGGCGGTCTCTATTTAGGCCGCACCAGCCACTTCTCAGGCCAGGGGAGGTACTCAGACTCCTACCGTCCGTACTCTAGAGCAGGTGTTACAGGGACTTCAGACACTGGGGGTACTACCAGCCCAGCCAGTTGCAGTTGCTCAGGCCCAAGTGGGTCCCGTTATGAGTGATGAGGAGCAGAAGAGGCTAGAGAGAATTGAGAGGTTCAGACCTCCATCATTTAGTGGGGCTGAATCAGAGGATTCTTAGGACTTCTTGGATAGGTTCTGGTGAATTCTTCACACAATTATTATTCAGGAGACTAGTGGAGTCTCCTTTACTATTTTTCAGCTATCAAGGGTTTCCTTCAGATGGAGGGAGGCCTTTGAGAGGAGTAGACCAGTCGGTGTTGCACCAGTTTCATGACATGAGTTCTCCATTCTCTTCTTGGAGAAGTGTGTGCCACAAACCTCTAGGGAGGAGCTGTGCAGGTAGTTCGAGCAGCTATGTCAGGGGGCATGTCTGTGACCCAATATGAGATGGGGTTTTCAGAATTGGCTCGTCACACAGTTTGGTTGGTTCCCATTGAGAGAGAGAGAATTTGGAGGTTCATTGATGGCCTCACCAATCATTTGTGTTTTGTTATGACTCTGGAGAGTGTATCAAGTTCTAGATTCGATGAGGTAGTTGATATTGTTGCGGCTAGAGTTGGTTCGTAGTCAGGGCGTGAGGACAGGGAGGCCAATAGGCCTCGTGGTTCAGGTGGTTTCAACGGTGTTTCTTCTAGGGGTCATTCCTACCACAGCAGGGTCATCCTTATAGGCCCTCTCCGATTGCTCTTCCAGTTCATCGCGGCGCATCAGCTAGCCATAGTTCATAAAGTGCTAGAGGGTCAGTTATCTCTCAGTGCACTCCCATCTCAGAGTTCATCTCGTGCACCTTCAGTTCAGGGATCATCCGCACCAGTTTCCTCTGGTAGTTATTCTGGTTCTCGAGGTCCACCTCACTACTTGCCACCATTTTCCCAGAGAGGTTGTTTTGAGTGTGGAGATTTGGGTCATGAGAAAAAAGTATTGTCCCCGCCTTTTGGGATGCCTAGTTTGGCAAAAGGAGTCAGGCTGCGACTTCCGCACCAGTTACTTCACCACCCGCCCAACTAGCTCGGGGTGGGGCTTAGGTAGCTAGGGGTCGACCTAGAGGGGGAGGCCAACCAGGTGGTGGCCAGGCTTGATTCTATGTTATTCCTGTTAGGCCAGAGGTTGTTGCTTCAGACATAGTGATCACAGGTATTGTCTCAGTATGCCACATGGATGCTTCTATATTATTTGACCCTGGTTGCACTTACTTGTATGTATCATCATATTTTGCTCGTTATCTGGATATGTCATGTGAGTCCTTAGTTTCATCTGTTCATGTTCTATGCCAGTGGGTGATACTATTGTTGTGGACAATGTATATCGATCATGTGTAGTGACTATTGGGGGGTTGGAGACTATAATTGATCTCTTATTGCTTAGTATGGTCAATTTCGATGTGATTTTGGGTATGGACTAGTTGTCTCCATGTTATGCCATTCTGAATTGTCATGCTAAGACCGTGACATTGGCGATGCCGGTGTCGCCAAGGATCGATTGGAGAGGTTCTCCAGATTATGTTCCCAGTAGTGTAATTTCATATTTGAAGGCCCAATATATGGTTGGGAAGGCGTAGCTGTCATATTTGGCATTTGTGAGGGATGTTGGTGCTGATACCCCTATTATTGATTATGTTCTGGTGGTGCGAGACTTTTCGGATGTGTTTCCTACAGACCTTCCAGGCATGCCGTCCAATAGGGATATTGACTTTGGTATTGACTTGGTGCCGAGCACTCAGCCAATTTCTATTTCTCCGTATCGTATGGCACCAGCTGATTTGAAGGAATTTAAAGAGCAGCTTCAGCAACTCCTTGATAAAAGGTTTTTATGAGGACTAGTGTATCACCTTAGGGTGCACTCTCTCTATGTGTGAATAAGAAGGATTGTACTATGCGGATGCGCATTGAACAAAGTTACAATAAAGAACAAGTATCATTTGGCATGCATTGATGATCTATTTAACCAGCTTTGGGGAGCGAGGGTGTTGTCTAAGATTGATTTGAGGTCTGGGTATCATCATTTGAAGATTCGGGACTCGGATATTCTGAAGACGACATTCAGGACCCGCTATGGTCACTATGAGTTCCTTGTGATGTCTTTCAGGCTGACCAAAACCCCAACAACATTCATGCATCTGATGAATAGTGTATTTCATCCATATCTCGACTCGTTTGTCATGGTATTCATTGATGATATCCTGGTGTACTCACGTAGCCAGAAGGAGCATGCCCAATATTTGATGATTTTACTACAACGGTTGAGGGAGGAAAAGCTTTATGCCATGTTCTCCAACTATGAATTTTGGCTCAATTTATTGGCGTTCTTGGGGAAAGTGGTGTCTAGTTAGGGGATTAAGATGGATCCAAAGAGGATAGAGGCAGTTCAAAGTTGACCCAGACCGTCTTCAACTACTAAGATTCTGAGCTTTCTTGATTTGGTCGGATATTATCGTCGCTTTGTGGAAGGTTTCTCGTCTATAGCAGTGCCTTTAACCAAATTGACCCATAAGGGTGCCCCGTTAAGGTTGTCGGATGAGTGTGAGGTGAGCTTTCAGAAGCTCAAGACTGCCTTGACCACAACTCCAGTTCTAGTTTTGCCTTCAACATCAAGCTCTTATACAGTGTATTGTGATGCTTCTCATATCGGTATTGGGTCTGTGTTGATGCAGGAGGGTAGAGTGATTTCTTATGCTTCAGTTTAGTTAAATCCCCATAAGAAGAACTACCATGTTCATGATTTGGAGTTGGTAGGCATCGTTCATTCATTAAATATTTGGAGGCATTATCTCTACGATGTGTTTTGTGTGGTATTTACGGATCATCAAAGTCTCTGGCACTTGTTCAAACAGAAGAATTCAAATTTGAGGCATCGGGGATGGTTGGAGCTGCTAAAGGACTATGCTATTTCCATTTTGTATCATCCCAGGAACTCCAATGTAGTGGCCGATGTCTTGAGTAGAAAGGCGGTGAGTATGGGTAGCCTTGCATTTATTCCTGTTGTTAAGAGACCGCTTGCGGTTGATGTTCAGGCCTTGGCTAAAAAATTTGTGAGAATATATGTTTCAAAGCTTAGTTGGGTTCTAGCTTGTGTGGTTTCTCGGTCATCCTTATATGATCCATCAGAGAGCGCCAATATGATGATCCCCATTTGCTTGTCCTTAAGGACAAGATTCAGCACGGTGATCCCAAGGATGTTACTGTTTGGGATAATGAGGTGTTAAGGATACAAGGTCAGATTTGTGTGTCTAAATGTAGATGGGTAACGTGAGTTGATTCTAAAGGAGGCCCACAGTTTGCAGTATTCCATTCATCTGGGTGCCTCGAAGATGTACCAGGACTTGAGGCTGCAATATTGATGGAGGAGGATGAAGAAAATATAGTGGGGTTTGTAGCTCGGTGGCTAAATTGTCACCAGGTGAAGTATGAGCACCAGAGACCCGACAGATTACTTCAAAGGCTTGAGATTCCGGAGTGGAAATGGGAGCGTATCACCATGGATTTTGTAGTTGTGCTCCCACGGACTTCGAGGAAGTTTGATGTTATTTGGTTGATTGTGTATGGCTTGACCAAGTCCCCGCATTTCATTCCAGTTGGGACTACTCATTCTTTGAAGCAGTTCTCTGAGATCAACATCTGCGAGATTGTTTGCCTTCACGGTGTTCCGATGTCCATCATTGCATATCGAGGCACGTAATTTACATCGCAGTTTTGGAGAGCAGTGTAGCGAGAGTTAGGCACCCAGGTTGAGTTGAGTACATCCTTCCACCCTCAAATGGACGGACAGTCCGACCTCACTATTCAGATATTAGAGGATATGATACGCACTTGTGTCATAGATTTCGGAGGTTCTTGGGATCAGTTCCTGGCGCTCCAAAGAGTTTTCCTACAACAATAGCTACTAATCGAGCATTCAGATGGCTCTGTATGAGGCTTTGTATTAGAGACAATGTTGGTTTCTGATGGGATAGTTTGAGACGGGTAAGGCTAGGATGTTGGGTACTGACTTGGTTTAGGATGCTTTGGATAAGGTTAAGTTGATTCAGGATCGGCTTCACACGGCGTAGTCTAGACAGAAGAGCTATGCCGATTGGAAGGCTCGTGATGTTGCCTACATGGTGGGGAGAAGGTACTACTCAAGGTTTCACCCATGAAGGGTGTTATGAGGTTTGGGAAGTAGGGCAAGTTGAGCCTTCGGTACATTGGTCTGTTTAAGGTGCTTTAGAGGATTGGAGAGGTGGCTTACATGCTTTCCTTATCGCGTAGTCTATCGAGTGTTTATCTAGTGTTTCGTGTGTCTATGCTCCGGAAGTATGCTGGTGATCCGTCTCATGTTTTGTATTTTAGCACGATTCAATAGGATGGTGATTTGACTTATGATTTGGAGACACTGGCTATCTTGGATAGGTAGGTTTTGAAGTTGAGATAAAAGAACATAACTTTAGTGAAGGTGTAGTGGGGAGGTCAGCCATTTGTGGAGGCTACTTGGGAGATCGAGCCGGCAATGCAGAGCAGATACCCACGCCTATTTGAGACTCCGGGTATATTTCTAGCCCCGCTCGAGGAAGAACGTTTGATTAACAAGAGGAGGATGTAACGATTGACCGATCGTTTTGAATGTTTTAGTCCCGTTTCCCCCATTTAATGCTTATTGTATGCTCATTTGTCGTTATGTGACATGCTGGGGTAGTTGGTTCGATTCTGGGGAATTTTCGGAATGAGTTGAGACACTTAGTCTCAAGGTTGGAAGCTTAAGTTGAAAAGGTTAACCAGATGTTGACTTATGTGCAAATGCTTCAGAATGGAGTTATGATGGTTCCAATAGGTTCGTTAGGTGATTTTGGACTTAGGAGTGTGTCTGGATACTAATTTGGAGGTACGTAGTTGATTTAGGCTTGAAATGGCGAAAGTTGCTAAACTAGGAGTTTTCGAAATTGAGAAGTTTGACCGAGAGTTGACTTGTGGTTACGGGGCTAGGATTTTGTGTACGGGAGTTAGAGTAGGTGAATTGTGTCATTTATGACTTGTGTGAAAAATTTGGGGTCAATTGGATGTGATTTGATAGGTTTCGGTATCGATTGTAGAAGTTGGAATCTCTTAGTTTTTTTAGGCTTGAATTGAGGTATGATTCGTTTTTGATGTTGTTTGATGTGATTTGAGGCCTCGACTAAGTTCGCATGATGTATTAGGACTTGTTGGTATATTTGGTTGAGGTCCCAGGGGCCTCAGATTGGTTTCAGATGGTTAACAGATCGAATTTGGTTTAAGTGTTATGCTGAGGTGTTGCAGATCTGGTGTCATCACACCTGCGATGGGATTGGATGTAGATGCAGAGCCGCAAAAGAGGCTAAGCTTGCGCAACTGTGAAGAAGAGGAAATTCACTAGGGGTCGCAGGCGCGGAAAATTTTCCGCAAATGCAGATGCGCATGGGTGGTTGTTGAAGCTGAGTTGGTCAGGCTATGTTGGGTCGTAGAAGCGAGGGGAGGTTTGAAGATACGGTCACGTAGGTGCGAGGCTGGGACCACAGGTGCGCATGGTTGGTTGTTAAGTGAGCTTCGCAGATGCGATTTTTCCTCCGCACAAGCGGGATCGCAGGTGCGAGCCCAGGCTCCGCAGGTGCGGAATTCCTAGGCAATGTTTAAAATTCAACGGTTTCGTGATTTAAATCATTTTGACTTTGTAAACTCGGACTAAGGCGATTTTTGAGAATGATTTAGAGGGATTTATTGAGGTAAGTCACTTGTGATCATTTTTATTCCATAATATTGTTTCGCTATTGAATTTCCCACCTATTTTGTGTGTTTTTGGGGTGGAATTTTAGGAGTTTTGGGCCAGGGATTGGAGAGTTAAATTTGGGGATTTGAGTTGTGATTTGGTGTCGGAGTTTGATAAATTTGGTATTGTTGGACTCGAGGTTGAATGGGCTTTCGAATTTTATAAATTTTATTGGATTTCGAGACGTGCACTGACTTTTGAGTTGACTTTTGATTAAGAACTTAGCATTTTCATATGGAATTGATTCCTATAGCTTGAGTTGATCGTATTGAATTGTGTGTGGTTAGATTCGAGGCATTCAGAGGCTGATTCGTGAGGCAAGGGCTTGTTAGAGTAGAAATTTGCACGATTTGAGGTAAGTAACACTTCTGAACTTGGTTATGAGGGTATGAATCCCTAAAATTACGTGTTATGTGCTTGTTGTTGAGGTGACGTGCATGCTAGGTGACGGGGGTGTGGGCGTGCACTGTAGTAATTGTGATTTAGTCGATTACATGGAACTGTGTAGATATCTTATCTGAATATTTTTAGTGTACACTAAGTGTTGCTCAGTCACATTCATCATTGCATATCATATCTCGGACTGGACAGATTGATGATTGAGTGAGGTCGATGACCTATTTAAGATTGATATTTATGGGATCAGGATGCACATCGCAACATGCTTTATTGATTCATGCCATGATGGGCTTATTATAGCGTTTAGGTTATATCTGCCCCTCTGAAGTCTGCACACCCACAGTGAGTGTTGATACGCAATTTTTCCCAAAATATTTTTTAAAATTGCATATGTACCTTCAAAATCATGCATTAACAATGATTGGTATTTTTCCATAATTTTCCTATATTTTGTCTAATTTATCTAGCATTTTATTTCCAATAAATAATTACAAAATTGTGTCACAAACGTTTTCCAAACATTTCTTGATTTATTATTTATATTTATGGTCTTATTAAGTCCAAATTATCCCATAATTAGCCAAACTGACATATTTTGGCTATAATTGCAATAACCTTGAAATTATAGCCTAATCATACAATTTTGTACCATTTTCCCACCAGAAATTAATCACTTGTATTTTTAAATACTAAATAATCTGTTTAAAACTATTTTCTATTCATGAAATTCATTTTTTATGATTATTAGTTATTTTATAAATTATTTTAATTAATTTGGATTGGATATTTGTCAAATAGCCTACTCTATTTCGATTCTAGCCTAAATAAAATCAGCCCGCCTGATTAAATCAAGCCCAAATAACCTAAGACCAATTCCTAAATCTACCCGGACCCAATTCCGACATAATCTGGACCGTTGATCATTTTGGATCAACGGACCAAATTCATCCTTTCCTAATTTAACCTAAGAGACAACCCACCCCCCACACCTTTCATTTCCCTCACACACCCGCCGCCACTCCTCTCTTCTCTCCCAAATCCTCTCAACCAAACCCTAGCTCTCAAGCACTGTCACCGACATAAAACTCCACCTTGTGATGTTTCTATGCATTCTCCGGCCAGTCCTAACCTTCTACGCTCCGTGGCTCTTCAATTTTATGAATCCTTGAAAGGGTTTCAAAGAATTCCGACCGGCTCTGGTTTGAGTCTATGTTCGTTGGCCTGTCTCAGGCCACCTTTCGTTTGTAAGTTAGAGTCTCGCCTTGTTTCATTACAACTCTATGGTTTCTAAGCCAATTCTCTCATCTCTGGGTTATCTATCTCTGAAACCCTATTTTTTAAATCTTGACTTCGTAGACCTGTAATAGATCTGAGTATATCTTGAGTTATTTTGCTGTTTTCCTTAATGATTTCTCCGATTTTTGCTAAAACGCATCTTCTTCTTCAAACTAGGGTTTCTTGACCCCTTTTCAAAAATTATTCTCTTTCTGATTTAAGTGTTATTCTATGATTTTTAATATGTTTAAGAGTCTATTTAAGTTTTTTCCCCTTTTTTCTGACTTATTATGTCAAAACCCTATGTTTCTTGGTCTTAACCATGGGTTCTGAGTCTGTTCTTGGTTATTTGTTCATTTGATTCATTTGCATGTATGTTATTTATGAATCTGTTCAGAGTTTCTGTGATTTTACCTTATTAGGGTTTCTGATTGTTGTTTGTTCCACCTATATCATGTATATTCTAGTAAGTCATGCTATGTTCAATATGAATCCCTAAATTTGTGTGATTTTCACCCTATTTGGCTTATTAAGGTTTCTGATTTCGCCTATTCCTGCCTATTATGTGTTTATCTCGCGTATTCTCAGAAATTTGTGTTCATCAGTATTATTTTCCAGTTTGGATCCCTGATTCTATGTGATTTTTACTTTATGTGCCTATTAGGTTTCTGACTCTTACCTTTGTCCTGCCTATTATTTGTTTCTTCTGTGCAATTTGTGTTGATTCCCCTTAATCAATACTACTCCTGTTTGAATCCCTAATTCCCTTTGATTGATATCCTCCATTCTCTACTGATTTCAACCTCTAAAATATTTTCTTTCCCTAGTTTATGGGCGATTATGTTGTCAATCGATTTTTTTAAAATACTTTCCTTAATTAGATTTTCTGAACCTAGCCTCTATTACATGTCTTATACTTCTATGGGCTGAGATTGTTTCCTTATGTGTTATATTTAGTCACATATTGTACCTTTCCTTATATATTACATGTCTATTACCGTTTGAAGTTAAATCCTTAATTGAAGGGAGTACTTACATTGATTTTACGCTGATTGATTCTGATTCCCCAATCACTGCATGACTTTGATTTTTACCATATTCTCTACCAAGTTTCAAACTATATATACATTGCTCTTTCATTAACACAACACACGAGCACATTTCAAAAGCTATCTCTTTCTCATACATTGAAAAATTTCTGTAACCTTTCTGTGTTACTTACTATTATCCTGAGTTAGCCGACTGCAAGCCAAGGCTAACTATTGTGCTCTCATATCCCTTCACTTTGTGCTTATTGTCTTCTTTACTGGTATGTTCTGATCTCAATTCAAGTCCCAAACCAATATGCTTCTTTTACTGCTTCAGTTTATCATGTTTCTAATGTGTTTCTATCTGTGGTGTTGTTGTTCAACCTACAACTAATATGTCTACTTTACTGCTTTATCAGCATGCTTCTGAATATGTCCAACCCCTTAGGATCAGCCTGCTTATGAACCCCCTTTGTGGTATACCTCAATGTGACTCTGCCTTACCTATGTTTTCCCTTATTTTTATCATGAACCTTTTTGTGCAAAGCAGTTAGCTATCCTAAGTTGTCTGATCATGTGTTGGTTCTGAGATTCATGATATGCTGATTCCCTAAACCCCTATAAGAATTTTCATGCTCCTGTAACTATGTGTGCACTACATGTGCTCTATGTGTCCCCAATCTCCATCATCCCTGTGTGTAGGTTTGTTCTTCCTGTTTTGGTTATGTGTTCTTTAAGTATTGCTGAGTGGTTTTGGCTCTATGTTTGATCTGCTGTTGTTTAATATATAACTCTCTCTTTTCAAAAGTTGTTTTACTGAATGACTCCATCTTTTATTTCACAAAACTGTTTCAAGCAAGTCTCCTTTAACACTGTTTTCTTACTAAAACCTTTTCAAAACTACGTCAAGCACTCTCACTCTACTCTTAGGTCCTTAAGTTCTGCCCCTTCAGTGTATGACTGCCTTGGGATTCCAGGGAGATCCATCTAAACTATGATGCACTAGTGCTGGCACTTCCACAATGCACTTACATAATTATGGTTGTGAAATCTGGGTGTGAGCACTGCCCGGGATCCCTTGAGATCCTTAGGGAACTCTGACACACCCGGATATGAGAAAGGCTATGAAACATTTGGGCATTTGAGGTTCTGAGAATCTGGGCCTGTTTTTAGGCTCCCTATAGTGTAACTTCTTATTTTCTTTATCTATTTATGTAATTCATTCACATTGGTTTGTAATAATTGTTGTAAACGAATATTGGGGATTGATAGTGAAAAGGGGAGGGTAGCCATGTCTGTTATCGATATCAATGGGGTAGAAACCATGCCTTAGGCTTACATTTCCATGTGTGCATTAGAATCCATGTTTAGGACCAATACATGCAAAGCATATCATACATTAGATATCATGCTCTTAACTTTCATGTATACTGTTTCAGCATCACATTTATTTTATCACTTAGAAATCATGCTTCAGGGCTAAATAATAGCACTAACACGAACTGTTGTTCCTGCACATTTTTTGAAGTCATGCTTAACAATGTTGTAATCTTTTGTGCATCCTTCTTTATGAACCCTGCATGTCCTGAGATCATGCTATGCATTTAGAAATCATGCTTTAGGAACACTGCATATAAATCATTCTACGTTTTATATCCGCATTAGATACCATCTTTTAGGACATCACTAAGTCACACCTAACTAAGCTACTGATGCATGAAAAAGGACATAAGACAGTCTCACATATGACTATCCTGTGTTAGTAAAAATGGTAATAACCCATGTGTCTTTGCTACACTTAGAACAACATGATTTAGGTAAAATAACTTCTAAACTGTTTTAAATAATTCTGGTAACTATTGTGCATTTCCCCCATGCCTAGGCAGGCCTTTGATAACCAACTTTATAAAACTGGAAAACTGTTGCATTTGTATTTACGGCCTAATGGTTAACATGCTTAGAGTCAATAGGAAAACTGGTTAGGGCCCCTTCTTCTGGGTTTATAAAATAAATCTGCATATCTCTTGTATTCTGATGCTCACCTAGACACCATGTTTTAGGATCCTGCTTAATAATACTGCCCTTGTTTATATTTGAGTCATGTTGTTTACGTGCATTACCTGTGGATTCAAATCTGAGCCTTTTAATTGTTTTTGTCCGCCTTTATCTGTTCAAGTCCTATTTGTCCTTGCCTGTCGCCTAGTACTTTTTCCTTTCAACTTTAGGGGTCTATCTAGAATTGCGTATAGGTAGAGGTCCTAATCTCCTCCAGGACCATTAAGAAGGGACGGGTAATAGCACGCATAGAGGTCATTAAATAAACTCGCTTAATAACCACTAAGGGGTGGGAAAGGGTAGACATGGATATGATAGTCGGTGCGCAAATGCCACGTGTAGCCCCTCTTCTGAGGAGGTATTATCGGGCATTGTACTGATGTGATCCTATAGGATAAACAACCTAGTACCTCATATCTTACATATGTGTGTTTAGATCATAACTCTTTCAAAACCTTATATGTGTGCCTAGACTCTAAATCTTTTAATCTTTAGCACATATGTGTGCTTAGACTGCGAATCTTCTCAAAACCCTTTATTTGTTTACCTATGTGCTTTTACTGCTTATGTGCTACCTGTTTTAAAATTCACAAAGCTTGTTTGGTCGGGAACCACAATTGTGGGCTTTGAGGGGTGCCTAACACCTTCCCTATGTGCTTTTACTGCTTATGTGCTACCTGTTTTAAAACTCACAAAGCTTGTTTGTCCGGGAACCACAGTTGTGGACTTTGAGGGGTGCCTAACACCTTCCCCTTAAAGTAATTTCAAGCCCTTACCCTATCTCTGGTTATCTAATATGTGTTTGTAATCGACCCTTAGTAGGTTCCCTAACGCACCTTAATTCGTTAGGTGGCAACTCTTCAATTCCTTACCCCTTTCCCAAAAGGAAACGAGTTGTCCCAATAATGTCGAATACCCTGACCGATCTGAAAGGAGAGGGAGAAGAGAGGGGGGCGCGACAGCATGACGACACTACTGGGGATTTATCTAGGCTTTTACCATTTCAAACTGCTTTGTGAACTTGTCTTTACTTTGTTAATACTTGCGACCTTTCCCTTTACCCCTTTATGCGCAATTAACTGTTTATCTCTTTCAAGTACTTGTTCTTTTCCAAATCAAGACTGACATGTTTCTTTTTTTTTTCCTTTGTAACTGTTTTTCAATCATAATTGTTGTATTTACCGCTTTCATAACATGCAAATACATGACAACATGCTTTTATTGCTCATTTATTGTTGCATAATACTGCTCAACATCATATTCCACTCGTGCATATACAAATCCTATAGCAACGCTTGATGAGTGGTTGCGCTCTTCCATTTTATATCACCCCTAAATTCGGAAAGGCTTATTTGCGGTAAAACTAGTCGATCAGCGGTGCAGTCAACGGTTCCGTGCATTTCCCCCTCAAGTTGTCCGCTTGAGGGTACCAGTCTAAAACCCCATAGAAACCTTACTCTGTTATATTGTACATGCATCATGGTCAAACCTAGCTGGGTTAATGAGTCGTCCGCGTAATAACCCTTTAAGATAGCCTTATCCAAAAGTCCACCGGGTTTTTCATAATCCCAACGGACGCAATCACGTTTTGTGCATTTATTTGGAGAACTAAATGCATGTATGCTACTCATAAGTGTATAAATAGTCGAGTCTGGCAGGGGTAAGGGTCTAACCTTATCTATTTTGTAGAAAATGAGGCACGAAGTCCTCAGGTTCGGCATGGTCCAAACAATACCACCACTGTTGCTGTATTGGTGGGAAGACCTTTCACCAAGTGATAAAGATCATGTGAAGAGGGTCCTCGGAAACTTTCCCTCTTTACTGGATATCCAACCAAACACTATGTTGATCGAAGCAGGCACTACGTTCTGGGACAGAGAAAGGACTGTGTTCCGTTTTATCAACATAGAAATGACCCTCATCTTGGAGGAGATAGGGGGCTTTGCGGGATTACCTTGGGACAGCCCGGGTTTGTTGGTTCCAGAAAACCGTGCCGCTAGGGGGTTCCTGAAAATGATGGGTTTGAAAAAGAACGATGATTTAGAGTGCCTGACAGAGTCCTACATACCTTTTGACTATCTCTATGAACGATACGGACATAGCAAATCGTATCGTATTTTCCACAATGAGTTTTCTATTACTTCCTTGGGTCATATTCACCGCAGGGTTTTTGTGTTCGTTGTTTGCTTCCTGGGTATGATAGTATTTCCAAGAAAAGGAGATATGATTCACACTAGACTGGCTATGGTAGCCAAAACCTTAATGGAGGGGATCGAATGGCAAACATATATCATTATCCCTATGATCATAGCAGACATATACCGAGCGTTGGGCCGTTGCCAGAAAGGGTTCAAACACTTTGGTGGTTGCACTCTGCTACTATAGGTTTGGTTATTGGAGCATCTCCAAAGGGGCCAATATCATCAAGAATTTCCACGAAGGGCGTGGAATGATCATAAAGCCTTCCATCACCCTAAGAGAATGACCTACATCCCATATAGGTTTGGTCAACTAGAAAATGCTAATGAATGGGCTCAATTTTTTGACAATTTGACCGAGGACCAAGTGCGATGGATGTTCGAATGGTTCCCTACCAGTGAATTCATCAAGAGATCGAGGGACCCTCCGCACCTGGTGTTGATCGGTTTAAGGGGAATATACCCTTATGTTCCCATCAGGTTTATGAGACAGGCAGGTAGGAAGCAAGTTATACCGCGAGTCTCTAAAATGAGCCATTACAGGGCAGATTTTCAGGACGACGACATCCCGTACAAATGTGAAGCTCAGCATATGTGGCATCTAAAGGTTATTGTAGAAAAAGAAACCATCAATCCCGACAGATACCACGTAGGGCATGTACGCCTTTACCTATCATGGTCGGAAGACAACATAGAATGGATAGTTGAGCCGGGAATCAGAAGAAATAGGGTCATAGACGAAGCGGCTGAGGCTCAAGTGAAATACAATAAACTGCAAAAAAGGGTTCGTGAGACCGAGGCCAAACATCTGGAGCAACACAAGACTGATCTGGAACTGATCAATGAGTGGAAGGAAAGGGCTATAAAATCTAGTGAAAGGCTTGAATATTTGGAGCAGGGTCTGATGGAGCTAGAGGCGAAGACGAGGAAAAGGGTCGCCACCTGCCAGAATGCTGAGGGAAACGAATGAGGGCATCTAGAAAGGGTATACCTACTGTTGATCATGCACGACCTGGGGAACCTGATTGATAGAGCCAAGAAGATCGAGCCTGGGGAAGGTCCTTCTGGGACCAAGTAGTCTAGGTTTCCTTTTCATTGCTTTTTTTTCAAATGTAATAAGGCCAAGTGCCATTAGTGACTTTATTTCCAGCTTATTATTTTAGTGTCATTTTGGATTCGTCTATTTTACATTAGCTAAATGAGGCATTTTGGCATCTAATTTCTCCAAATCAACTTGTCGCTAGGCTTACCTCGAGCACAACGAGGCTCCCAAGTTAGGACACGATTTTATTCCTGCACTATGTGCTTAAATACTGAAATATTTTCTCATGATCCGCACTGGCTTGGCCACCTTTTATTTTTGTTTTTTTTCTTTCTTTTGATTATTCCCCAT
>ML391101.1:17984-44140 GCA_005239525.1 Nicotiana knightiana
CCCCAAAGGTTGGTTCGTGCATTCTGGCATCATCATCACATTACACAAGATCCAGGGACCCTCCACCTCCTCCTCCTCCTAGTCCACCTAAAGGAAAAGGCAAAGGAAGAATGGAAGATTCAAGCAACATCAGACAAGAAAACACAATGACAGCTGAACAAACAGAAGCCACTGAAAATCAAGGCACTCAAGTTCAGAATGAGGCTATGTCACAACTCGAGCAAAGGTTGTTGAAACTCCAAGGGGAGCTTGAGCATGTCCGGAACTTGGAAAATTTATCCTTCTCGCTCAATGTCCCAGATGTCACTCAAATCCCATACTTGCTTAGAACAACCCAAGCAAACAAAATCCTCCCACAACTCATCATCATACAACTCCACCGAAAAATCAAATTATCCCACCACAGCACCAGCACAACACTTGCCACACTCCGAGAAACACCCCACTGATCATCCTTGAACCACAAAACTCCACAAGTGACCACCTCTATGCTCAAACACCAGGTCATCAGAACAACCCCATATACGTGGAGACTCTACCTCACTCCACCCAACACGTTGCTTACACACCTGTATCCAGTGAGAATGATATGCTCATTAAGAATTTGGCCGAGGAACTCAAGAAGCTGACTAGTCGAGTTTAGGGCGTTGAAGGGAGTAAGGGAGTCGAAGGGTTGAACTACGAAGATCTCTACATACAGCCCGATGTTGAACTACCGAAAGGTTACAAACCTCCTAAGTTCGAAATGTTCGATGGTACAGGTGATCCCAGGGTCCATCTGAGGACCTATTGTGATAAATTGGTTGGAGTAGGAAGAGACGAGAAGATTCACATGAAATTATTCTTGAGGAGCCTCACGGGAGATGCTTTATCTTGGTACATCAGCCAAAACCCTAAGAAGTGGTCCGACTGAGTAAGTATGGCATCAAACTTCATGGACCGGTTCAAGTTCAATACGGAGAATGCACCAGACGTGTTCTATATCCAGAACCTTAAAAAGAAGCCCACCGAAACTTTTCACGAGTATGCCGCTCGCTGGAGATCTGAAGCAGCCAAGGTCAGGCCTGCCCTAGAAGAAGAACAAATGAACAAATTCTTCGTCTGGGAATAAGACCCGTGGTATTATGAGAGGCTAATGGTGATTGAAAACCACAAATTCTCTGACATCATCAAGCTGGGTGAGAGAATTGAAGAAGGTATCAAGAGTGGAATGGTCACTAACTTTGAGGCACTAAAGGCCACCAACAAAGCCTTGCAGTCTGGTGGTATATCCAAGAAGAAAGAAGAAGGAACGGTAATGGTTGCACAGGGACCCAAATCCCCGTTGGTATAGCGAACTTCCCCACTCACCGATCAAGCACCCTCGCCCACCTATCAGTCAGCACCTCCACCAACATATCAGCCATCTCCACCGTCTACATATCACCCTACTTCCCCCAGATATTCCCATCCAGCTCATGTTTATCATACCCACAACTCTCAGCCATCTCACTTCCAATCACCCCCTGTTCGCTGAAATTTCCCGAGACCTCGAACCAATTTTGATCGCAGACCTCCTAAACAATACACCGCCATTGCTGAACCTATCGACCAACTGTATGAAAGATTAAAAGTTGCTGGTTATGTCACTCCAATTTCTGCTATAACCCCTAAAAATCCATCCACATGTGCATACCATTCCGGCATGAACGGGCATACAATTGATAAATGTCGCTCATTGAAGGATAAGATCCAGTCTATGATTAATAACAAGGTCATCCAAGCAAAGGAAGGTGCTCACAATGTTCGCAACAATCCGCTTCCAGACCATAGGGGTGTCAACATGATAGAGATAGAAGAAGATTGGGACCCAGAGGGGTCGATCGGGTTAATTATAAAAGGTGATGACCCAAAGAAGCCAGCAGTCACTCTTGATCTCATCATAGTCCAGATTCAGCCATCCGGAGACGTCAAGCTAACTGTGTTCCTCCCATTCAAGTTTGAAACGGCACCACCTGCAAACACACATTTGTCGTTCGAGGTTGAAGTTATGTCGCCTGCTAAGGCACCCATTCCATTCGAAGTGAAAGTAGCTGCACCAATCACAGTAACAGTGTCAACCACGCCACCTTTCAACGACAAGGTTGTACCTTGGGACTACACGTCTAAAGCTCTAAGAAAAGGTAAAGTCAAGATAGAAGAAGTTGGTGTTGCACAGGGGATGACAAGGACCGGCAGGGTCTATACACCTGAACACTTAGTAGATTCTAGAAAGAATGCTTCAAACAGGACGCCCGTCATTGAGACAGGACCAGATGATCTTTGGAGAAAGGTGCAGGCCAGGGAATACTCAGTCATCGATCAGTTGAACAAAAATCCAGCCCAGATATCCATTTTATCGTTGCTAAAAAATTCAGAGACACACAGGAATGCTTTGATGAAAGTGCTAAACGAAGCATATGTGCCAGATAACATAACTAGTGGAGAAATGGGTAATATGGTAGGTTAAGTACTGGAGATTTGAAATATCACTTTCCACAAGGACGAGATGTCTCCTGAAGGGCTAAGTCATAACAAAGCATTGCACATCACTGTGCAATGTGAGGACTACTTCATCACTAGGATTCTGATCGACGGGGGATCCAGCCTCAATATTTTTCCATTGACAACACTCAAGAAATTGGGCAAGGGGTTGTACGAGATCAAAGAAGGATCTATGAATGTAAAGGCTTTCGACGGTTCTCAGAGGTCTACCATTGGTGAAATCAGTCTTTGCCTGCAGATGGGATCTACATGGTTCGAGGTTGAATTTCAGGTGATAGACGTAGCAGCATCCTACAACCTGTTGTTGGGACGTCTGTGGATACATGTCGCTAGGGATGTTGCATCAACATTGCATTAGTCAGTAACATTTGAATGGAACCACCAGGAGGTGATCATCCATGGGGACGGAAGCAATCCAATCTATAGTCGCCATACCATCCCGATGATTGAAGGTACAGGAAGCTGGGTGGAGAAACCTACCACTACATTGAACGGATCAATGCAGTAGACTAAGACAAATGGTGGGATAGTAAGATCGAGAGCAAACTGAACATGAGTGGATACAAGCCTGGTAGAGGACTCGGTAAGAATCTTCAGGGGATTTCAAAACCAATACAGCTGAAGCACCATGCCACCACTTTTGGGTTGGGATACAAATACACATGGCAAGAGTAAGAGAACTGGTCGCCACCATGGCGCGGCCCATACTATCCATTGGAAAAGACGATATCGCATCTAGAGTAGACCTTCCAGCAGGACGGCGTGATATGGGGATCAGAGGAAGAAGAAACATTGGAGGCCTTGAAAAATCTATTCCTGAAAGATGGTGACACGGACTGTTGTGTTATTATTGAGGAGGAGGAGGAAGAAGTCCCTACCGTCCAAGCTGTGAGTAAGGGATCATTCCTCAAGAATTGGACTGTCATACCATCCAGGGCCCGACGAGTCCAGTGGTAGCAAGGCTGAACAAGCATTGTTTATTTCATTTTTAGCTAATGATTTCCTTTTCGCCTTTTCCATTTTCGCATTTTCCAATAAAATCTCCAATGTTCCAAAACATTCGAAAATCACTTTTAAGTTTCAATGAATCTGTATTTATTTATTATTGTTTCTCTCATTATTTTATCTATATAGCATTACTATTTCCTGTCTTGATGAACCAACGACTGTGACATGCAATGAGACAATGCAACAAAAGGACAGTGATTCAGAAGAAGAGGATGTCATAACCGATGAAATTATCAGAGAAGTTGAGGATTTTGAAAACAAGCCTATGTCCAATCTGGAGTAAACCAAGATAATCAGCCTGGGAGATTCAGAAACTGTCAAAGAAACTCGCATCAGCATTCATTTATCGCCATCAGAGAAAGAGGAATACACCCAGTTCTTGAAAGAGTATGAAGACATATTTGCATGGTCATACGATGACATGACTGGTCTAACTACATCCATTGTGGCCCACAAGCTTCCGACCAATCCAATGTGCCCGTCGGTAAAACAGAAGCTCAGAAAGTTCAAGCCTGATATGAGTGAAAATCAAAGAAGAAGTTACCAAGTCAATCAACGCCAAGTTCCTCAGGGTAGTTGAATATCCAACATGGTTAGCCAACATCGTGCCAGTTCCCAAGAAAGACGAAAAAGTTAGGGTCTGTGTCGACTACCGGGATCTCAATTGGGCCAGTCCAACAGATGATTTTCCCCTTCCAAATATACACATCATGATTGACAATTGTGAAAAGCATGAAATTCATCCGTTTGTGGATTGTTTTGCCGGATACCATCGGATATGGATGGACAAAGAAGATGCTAAGAAAACGGCTTTCATCACGCCATGGGGAGTCTACAGTTATAAGATGATGCCGTTCGGCCTAAACAATGCTGCAGCCACCTATACGAGAGCTATGACCACTATCTTCCATGACATGATACACAAAGAAATCGAGGTGTATGTGGATGATGTCATCATCAAGTCCAAAAGAGCCACCGACCATACAGTAGATTTGGGAAAGTTCTTCTACAGGCTGCGAAAGTAAAACTTGAAATTAAACCCCGTGAAGTGTGCGTTCGAGGTTCCTGCTGGGAAGTTGATTGGGTTCATCGTCAGCCGCTGAAGGATAGAATTGGATCCATCAAAGGTCAAAGCCATCCAAGAGTTACCACCGCCAAAAAACAAGAAAGATTTGATGAGTTTCCTGGGACGCCTTAACAACATCAGCCGATTCATAGCCCAGTCCACGGTTATATGGACCGAGGATTGTCAGAAAACTTTCGACAGAATCAATGAATACTTGTCAACGCCACCAGTTTTGGTCCCGCCAGAGCTAGGTAGACCTTTGCTACTCTACCTTGCTGTAAAGACCCGTAAAATTTAAAGTCTAAAAATAATGCCCGAACGGGTCCCCATGTGGTTATAACTGTGGAAATTCTTAAAACGGACCCTTGTGAAGTAAAAAGTACCCCCGGGACTTAAAAGATAAAATTTTCCAGATTTGTGCAGGTCTGCGGTCCACTATGCGATCGCAAATCAGGTGTGTGGACCGCATAGTGGTCGCATACTTGGACAGTTTGTTGTCCATTTTGAGGACAACTATGCGGCCTAGAATGCGATCGTATTTCAGGAATGCGGGTCACATAGTTGTCGCATTCTTACACCTAGATTTTTGTGGAGGGAGTTATGCGATCGCATAATAGGTATGCAGACCGCATAGTGGTCGCATACTTGGGCAGTTTGCTTCTCTTTTTGGCCCAGCTGAAGGCCACTTATGCGACAAGTATGCGGACCGCATAACAGGAATGCGATCGCATTCCTAACCGCATACCCCCTAATTTCTAATGTTAAAACACGACCCCTAGCTTTATAAAAAATCCTTCCCCTTCATTTTTAAAGTCTATCTGATTAAAATAGAGAGAAGTGAGAGTGGGTTCTAGTGAGAGAAGTCCCCATCTTTCCCAAATTGGTCCTCCATCTCTACTCAAGCCTGGAAGTAATCGAGTGGTCGTCATCTTCTTCACCATAAGAGGTAAGTCTTCACCCCATTTCCCTAAATTTTCAGGTTTTGGTTAAAAATGGAACAAACATGAATTGGTTCTTGAAGATAAAATCTCAGACCTTGCATGCATGTGAATAACCTACCATAATCTAGCAAAGGGAAGTAAGCTAGGTCAATCTTTCACTAAAAAGGGGGTAGCTAATCTAAAGGATCACATAGTGTTTGATAAAATGCCCAAATGAGTTCATGATTTCTATATCTAAGTCTAAACATGGCATCTTGTAAATTAGATTGGAGGCGATAGAAGGTCCAGTGGGTTGAGAGTAGGTATTTAAGGGGAATTTTCGACTCGAGGTATGTATGGCTAACTTTAATCTTCGTAGAGTCACCTTGTTGGTGTCCGAGCATTCGGTATGAGTTTCTGGTTTATGCATATGTGAATCGATTGTTCTACTTTGTTGAGATGTAAGATTTTGTTCTCTGATTGTCCTAGTTGATTACCATGCCACCATGCTATATGAGATTGTGAAAAGGTGATTATTTGTGCTTATTCTATCATGTGCAAACCTCGTTAAATGTTGAATACATCGGTATGAGAGGATGTGTTGCAGAACGAAAGAAATGATAATGAATCAAATTGTTGAATGTATCTAAGTGCTAAATGCTGTGTAGCAAGTAATGGAAAGGAAATGTGAATTTATCTAATTGAACTATATGTTGATGGTATGTCGTATATGACTCACTGTTTGGTAAAGATTACTATGGCCTTGATTTCACATGGTTATTTGTTTTTTATGAATGTATATTCTTGATGATGAAAATCCTTGTGATTGAGTTGATTGGTTGATGTTGCTATCAAATATGATTGTAAGGAGGGATCGGGTTTCACGATGCATCAGAAATCAAATATGATTGTAAGGTATGATTGGGTTGCACGCCACAACAGAAGTAATAAGGATTTAATGTGATTTTAAGGTAGGATCGAGTTGCACGCCGCAACAGAATTGTAAGGTGGGATCGGGTTGCACGCCGCAACAGAATCGTATGGTGGGTTTGGGTTGCACGCCGCAACAGAAGAAATAAGAGTGGAATATGATTGTAAGATGGGATCGGGTTGCGTATCGCAACAGAAGAAATAAGGCTGAGAAGTAATAAGGGTGAAATGTGATTGTACAGTGGGATCGGGTTGCGCGCCGCAAAAGGGAACAATTGAAATAATAAACGGTGGAAACCTCATTTGTGATTCTCTGTATCTTTGTGCAATATTTGTTTGGGGTTCTTTAATTGCCTCTTGTATGTGTATTTTTTTTATTTAGATAGAGTAAAGTTTGTTCATACATACTAGTACTATTCCATGGTACTAATGTCCCTTTTTCCGGGGGCGCTACATCTTTTATATGGATGTAGGTGGTTCTATAGAAGGTAGCTCGGTCCATCGTTAGTGGTGCCTCCTCTTTATCTCTTCAGCAGTTCTGGTGAGCTCCATTTCCTCTCGGGGCCGTGTGTGGGCTATATCATTCTCTTTTGCTTATGTTGTAAAAAGAATAGTCGGGGCCTTGTTACCGGCAAGTCTATGTAAACTCCTAGTACTCTTACAGGTTCCGTAGACATGAGGTGGGTTGTATATATGTATATTTTGGGCGGCAGTTGTATTCACTCGTGATCGTGGATCGCATTGAAAATGTTGTATGTAACTTGCCTGTTTTTTTTTGGGAATATCAACTGCTAAAATGTTAAAGAAGAAATGAACTTAAGTTGTAAATCCCTGCTAAATTTTTAATTTACTACTTCCTATGGAATATTATATATTATGAACACGGGATAATGCGTTGGAAAGGAAAGGCAATCCAGGTTCGCTTGACCGGGTCCATCCGGTTAGGCGCCGGTCTCGTCCCTCAGTTTTGGGGCGTGACAAACTGAGTATTAGAGCCTCACGTTTTAAAAGTGTCCTAGGATGTCTCGGAGCCGTGTCTAGTAGAGCCCTTCTTATCAGTGTGTTGTCGACCACATCTATAATTAGGGGTTGCATGGACATTTAGGAAAGTACCCTTTTATTGCTATTCTATATCGTGCGATGTGGTGAAAGGTGAGGTTCTCTACCTCTAACTCATGAATTGTTCCAATTTTCAGTAAATGGCACCCAAGAACAGAGCCCGACTCGGCCTAGAGGCTAATGCCACCCCAGCTTCCGATCCCGATATTTCTGATGGGGACCTCAAGGGAGCTATACAGATGTTGACTCAGCTAGTGGCCTCCCAGACCCAAAGATCAAGTGTTTCCCCTACGTCCTCTAGTGAGTAAGGGGATTCTTCAGGTTCCTGGGTCAACCAGTTTCTACGGTTAGCCCCTCCATAGTTCACAGGCACCGACCCAGAGGCGGATCCTCAGGGGTTCATTGATGAGATGTGCAAGACCCTCCGAGTTATGAGGGCTACTGAGACAAAGGGGGTTGAGTTGGCTTCCTATCGTCTGAAGGGAGCGGCATATTCGTGGTTTGAAATGTGGGAGGATTTCCGTGGGGGGGGGGGAGACTTCCGACAAGGTGGGATGAGTTTGTAGGTGCTTTCATGGATCATTTCTTGCATGCTGAGATTATGGCAGCCCGTGCTACAGAGTATAAATCCCTTAAGCAGGGAAACATGAGTGTGTGGGAGTATCATATGGATTTCGTGCGCTTGTCCAAATATGTTGTTCACATGGTGTCTGCTATGGAGGCTAGGGTTCGTCGGTTTGTTCAGGGCCTTGGTCCCTTGGTTATTAATGAAGCTGCTACAGCTGCTCTGCATTCATATATGAACTACGGGAAGATTGTGGGATTTTCCCAGGCTACAGAGGCTTAGAAATTAAAGATAAGAATAGACAGGAAGAGTAGTAGTAGGGCCCAGTCAGCGGGCAACCCTGGGAGTTCAGTTGGAGGAGGGAGATCCACCGTTGGGAGAGGATCATTAGGGCCATCTCAGTTCTATGCTCAGTCTTCATCCAGTGCGCCACATTCAGGGCACAGTTATCAGCAGGGACGTCGCGTTGGACCAGGTTCAGACAGCAAGAGGTTCCATCAGTCGGGTCGTTCAGGTGGGAGGTTCCAGCAGCAGCGGAGGGCCCCATGCCTTAAGTGTGGGAGGTTTCATTTTGAGCCCTGTTACTTGGACATACCGGTATGTTATAGGTGTGGAGTGAGACGCCATGTTCAGCGAGACTGCCGTGCACCCAGTCAGGGCACGGGTAGGGGCACTACTCAGCTATCCAGTTCGTCAGCCGCTACATCTTCAGCACGCCCTCAAGCACGCGGCCCTCCAGCTCCAGCAGGGCGCGGTGCAGCTAGGGGTAGAGCACGGGGTCAAGGGGGACCCAGTCGGTTCTATGCTTTGAGTGGTCGCCAGAGTGCGGAGGCTTCTCTAGATGTTGTCACAGGTATTCTGACTGTTCAGTCACATGATGTTTATGCTCTTATTGATCCCGGGTCTTCTTTGTCATATGTTACTCCAATTATTGCTTCAAGTTTTGGGATAGAACCCGAACAGCTTCATGAGGCGTTCTCTGTGTCAACTCTGGTTGGTGATTCTATTACGGTCGTGCGAGTCTATAGGAATTGTGTTGTCATGGTGCGTGGTCGGGATACCACGGCCGACCTTATTGAGTTAGAAATGGTAGATTCTGATGTAATTATGGGGATGGATTGGCTCTATTCGTACTTTTCTAAACTTGACTGCCGAACCAGAATTATGAGGCTCGAGTTTCCTAATGATCCACTTATCGAGTGGGAGGGGAATAATGATGTGTCAAGAGATAGGCTTATTTCCTACTTTAAGGCCTCAAAGATGATCAGAAAAGGGTGCATCTACCATTTGGTCCGGGTTGCGGACACCACTTTAGAGGTGCCTGCTCCCGAAGTTGTGCCTGTTGTGAATGAATTTCTTGAAGTATTTCCGGACAAGCTTCCTGGGATTCCACCAGATAGAGAAATCGATTTTGGGGTTGAGGTATTGCTAGATACGCAGCCAATAGCTATTCCACCCTACCGAATGGCGCCACCAGAATTGAGAGAGTTAAAAGAACAATTGAAAGATCTATTAGAAAAGCGTTTCATTCGACCAAGTGTGTCGCCTTGGGGTGCACCGGTTCTTTTTGTCAGAAAGAAAGACGGATCACTTCGGATGTGTTTTGATTATCGGCAGCTCAACAAGGTCACCATCAAAAACAAATACACATTGCCTCAGATATATGATTTGTTCGACCAGTTTCAAGGTGCTAAGTTCTTCTCAAAGATTGATTTGCGGTCCGGGTATCACCAGTTAAAGATCAGGGAGCAGGATATTCCTAAGACTCCCTTCAGGACTCGATATGGGGCACTTTGAATTTTTTGTAATGACTTTTGGGCTAACCAACGCCCCCAGTAGCTTTTATGGATCTTATGAATCGGGTTTTCAAACCGTTTCTTGACTCCTTTGTGATTTTCATCATTGACGATATCCTTTCTTATTCTCGGAGTCAGGAAGATCATGCTAATCACCTCAGGGCAGTTCTGCAGAATCATAATCAGCAGCAGTTGTATGCAAAGTTTTCAAAATGTGAGTTTTGGCTAGAATCAGTCACCTTTTTGGGCCATGTTGTTTCTAAGGAAGGAATTCGGGTTGATCCCCAAAAGATTGCAGCGGTAAAGGATAGGCCTAGACCAACGACCCCGACAGAGATTCGCAGTTTCTTGGGTTTGGCTGGATATTACCGGAGGTTCGTGTAGGGTTCTCTACCCTCGCCTCCCCATTGACTAAGCTGACGCAGAAAGCGGTTAAGTTTCAGTGGTCCGATGCTTGCGAAAAGAGTTTTCAAGAATTGAAATCAAGATTGACTTTGGCACCAGTATTGACCTTACCAGAAGGTTCAAAAGGGTTTGTGGTGTATTATGATGCTTTAAGGGTTGGTTTGGGTGTGTGTTGATGCAATGTGGTAAGGTAATATCATATGCTTTTAGGCAGCTCAAGAATCACGAGAAGAATTACCAGACGCATGATTTGGAGCTCGCGGCGGTTGTGTTTGCATTGAAGATCTGGCGGCATTATATTTATGGGGTCCATGTGGACGTGTTCGTAGACCACAAGAGTCTTCAGTACTTATTTAAACAGAAGGAGTTGAACTTAAGGCAGCGAAGGTGGTTAGAATTTCTCAAGGAATATGATATGAATATTTTGTACCATCCAGGAAAGGAAAATATGGTAGCCGACGCTCTTAATCGGAAATCCATGGGTAGCTTCGCTCATTTGGAAGCAGGTCAGAGGCCTTTGGCTTGGGAGGTTTATCAGTTGGCCAGTCTGGGGGTATGTCTTTCGGCCTCAGATGAAGGGAATGTCGTGGTGCATAATGGAGCGGAGTTGTCGCTTGTAGCGGAAGTCAAGGGAAAGCAATTTAGGGATCCAGCTTTGGCACAGTTGAGCGAAGCAATTCTGCATCACAAGACTACAACATTTTCACTCGGCAATGATGACGGTGTTTTGCGGTGGCAAGGAAGGCTATATGTTCCAAATGTGGATGATCTTCGGGAGAGAGTTATGGCAGAGGCTCACAATTCCAAGTATTTCGTACACCCAGGTTCTACGAAGATGTATCACGATCTCAAGGAGATTTATTGGTGGAATGGTATGAAGAGGGGATTGGAGGACTTTGTGGCTAGGTGTCCAAATTGTCAGCAAGTGAAGGCCGAGCATCAGAGGCCCGGTAGGTTGGCACAGCTTATGGAAATACCGACATGGAATGGGAAACGATCAATATGGACTTTGTGGTGGGGTTACCTCGCACTCCGCGTAGGTTCAACTCAGTTTGGGTAATAGTGGATCGGCTCACGATGTCGGTGCATTTCTTGCCAGTCAAGTCCACCGACACTGCAGAACAGTGCGCTCAGTTGTATATCAAAGAAATAGTGAGGCTCCATGGCACTCCATTATCTATTCGGATCGAGGGGCCCAGTTCACATCTAACTTTTGGAGGAAATTTCATCAAGGTTTGGGTACGCAGCTAAATCTCAGCACAGCTTTCCACCCACAAACGGACGGTCAGGCAGAGTCGACCATTCAGACGCTTGAAGATATGTTACGGGCTTGTGTATTAGATTTCAAGGGTAGCTGGGATGATCACTTGTCGCTTACAGAATTTGCTTATAATAACAGTTTCCATGCTAGTATTCAGATGGCCCCATTTGAGGCATTGTACAGAAGGAGGTGTAGGTGTCTGATTGGATGGTTCGAGGTTGTTGAGACGCAACTGCTAGGACCGGATCTTGTGCACCAAGATATTGGAAAAAGTTAGAGTCATTCAAGAGAGGATAAAGACTGCTGAGAGTCATCAGAAATCGTATGCAGACGTTCATCGAAGAGATTTGGAGTTTCAAGTAGATGATTAGGTATTCTTAAAGGTGTCTCCCATGAAAGGAGTGATGCGGTTTGGGAAGAAAGGGAAATTAAGCCCAAGGTATGTCGGGCCATATAGGATTGCTCAAAGGATAGGGCAGGTGGCGTATAGGCTGTAATTGCCCCCTGATATGTCATTAGTGCACCCGTTGTTTTATGTGTCCATGCTGAAGAAGGTAGTTGGAGATCCATCTGTCATTGTGCTGGTTGAGACCATTGAAATTAATGAAAAGTTATCATATAAAGAAGTTCCGGTGGCGACACTTGATAGGCAAGTTCGTAGGTTGAGAAACAAAGAGGTCGTTTTGGTCAAAGTATTATGGCGGAGTCAACAAGTCGAAGAAGCCACGTGGGAAGCGGAAAATGAAATGAAAGAGAAATATCCTCAATTGTTTGAATAAGTCCGGTAGTGGTTTTGAAAGTTGTCATCTCTAAGCAATTTCATTAGTGTCAAATGTTTTGCAACACTCCACCCCCTAATTACCCTACTATTGTGACTTCTCAAACTTTGTGCCATAAATGTATATATTGTTGTGATTAGTGGATCATGTGCAACTCCTTGAAATAGCTGAATTATGTGCAACTCGTTGTAATAGCTGAATTACGTGCAACTCATTGTAATAGTTGAATTATGTGCAAATTTGTGGAGTTAACTGAACTATGTGAGGCTTGTGGAAGTAATTGAATTATATGAAACTTGTTGAAATAGCCGGATTATGTGCAAGTTGATAGAGTAACTGAAAATGTGTGGAATTGGTTAAAATGTGTTTCGGGGGCTCTCTGACAAGTAGATAGGCCTAATTACAAAGGAAACTCTGGCAAAATTTTTAGGAAATATCGGAGTTAGTAAAAATTTGGTGGGGTTGGCATGTTTTGTGTTCTCTTAACTAAGTGATTCCCCGATTCTCATTCGAGGATGAATGATTCTCTAAGTGGGGGAGAATGTAAAGACATTTCAAGTCTAAACACAATGCTCGAATGGGTCCCCATGTGGTTATAACTGTACAAATTCTTAAAACGGACCCTTTTGAAGTAAAATGTACCCCCGGGACTTAAAAGATAAAAATTTTAAGATTTGCGCAGGTCTGCAGTCCACTATGCGGTCGCAGATCAGGTATACGGACCGCATAGTGGTTGCATACTTAGACAATTTGCTGTGCATTTTGAGGACAGCTATGCGGCCTAGAATGCAATCGCATATCATGAATGCGGGCCACATAGTTGTCGCATTCTTGCACCTTGATTTTTGCAGGGGGAGTTATGTGACGCACTATGTGATCGCATAACAGGTATGCGGACCGCATAGTGATCGCATACTTGGGCAGCCTGCTTCTCTTTTTGGCCCAGCTGAAAGCCACTTATGCGACAGGTATGCGGACCGCATAACAGGAATGCGATCGCATTACCGACCGCGTACCTGCTTCGGGGCTCCTAATTTCTAATGTTAAAACCCCACCCCCAGCTTTATAAAACACCCCTCCCATTCATTGTTAAAGGCTATCTGATTAAAATAGAGAGAAATGAGAGTGGGTTCTAGTGAGAGAAGTCCCCATCTTCCCCAAATTGGTCCTCCATCTCTACTCAGGCCTGGAAGTAATCGAGTGGTCCTCATCTTCTTCACCATAAGAGGTAAATCTTCACTCAATTTCCCTAAATTTTCAGGTTTTGGTTAAAAATGGAACACACATGAATTGGTTCTTGAAGATAAAAGCTAAGACCTTGCATGCATGTGAATAACCTACCATAATCTAGCAAAGGGAAGTAAGCTAGGGCAATCTTTCACTAAAAAGGGGCTAGCTAATCTAAAGGATCACATAGTGTTTGATAAAAAGCACAAGTGTGTTCATGATTTCTAATTCTAAGTCTAAACATGGCATCTTGTAAATTAGTTTGGAGGCGATAGAAGATCCGGTGGGTTGAGAATAGGTATTAAAGGGGAATTTTTGACTCGAGGTATGTATGGCTAACTTTAATCTTCGTAGAGTCACCTTGTTGGTGTCCGAGCATTCAGTATGAATTTCTTGCTTATGCATATGTGAATCGATTGTTCTAATGTGTTGAGACATAATATTCTATTCTCTGATTGTACTAGTTGATTACCATTCCACCATGCTATATGAGATTGTGAAAAGGTGATTCTTTGTGCTTATTCTATCATGTGCAAAGCTCGTTAAATGTTGAATACATCGGTATGAGAGGATGTGCTGCAAAACGAAAGAAATGATAATGAATCAAATTGTTGAATGTATCTAAGTGCTAAATGTTGTGTAGCAAGTAATGGAAAGGAAATGTGAATTTATCTAATTGAACTATATGTTGATGGTATTCCGTATATGACTCACTGTTTGGTAAAGATTACTATGGCCTTGATTTCACATGGTTATTTGGTTTTTACGAATGTATATTCTTGATTATGAAAATCCTTGTGATTGAATTGATTGGTTGATTTTTCTATCAAATATGATAGTAAGGTGGGATTGGGTTTCACGCCGCAACATAAATCAAATATGATTGTAAGGTCAGATCGGGTTGAACGCCGCAACAGAAGTAATAAGGGTGTAATGTGATTGTAAGGTGGGATTGGGTTGCACGCCACGACAGAATTGTAAGGTGGGATAGGGTTGCACGCTGCAACAGAATCATATGGTAGGATCGGGTTGCACGCTACAACCAAAGAAATAAGGGTGGAATATGATTGTAAGATGGGATCGGATTGCGTATCACAACAGAAGAAATAATTGCTAAGAAGTAATAAGGGTGAAATGTGATTGTACGGTGGGATTGGGTTGCGCGCCGCAACAGGGGAACAATTGAAATAAGAAATGGTGGAAACCTCATTTGTGATTCTCTGTATCTTTGTGCAATATTTGTTTTGGGTTCTTTAACTGCCTCTTATATGTGTATTGTTTGATTTACATAGAGTAAAGTTTGTTCATACATACTAGTACTATTCCATGGTACTAACGTCCCTTTTTCCGGGGGCACTACATCTTTTATATGGATGTAGGTGGTTCTATAGCAGGTAGCTCGGTCTGCCGTTAGTGGTGCCTCCTCTTCATCTCTTCAGCAGTTCTGGTGAGCCCCATTTCCTCTCGGGGCCGTGTGTGGGCTATATCATTCTCTTTTGCTTATGTTGTAAAAGGTATAGCTGGGGCCTTGTTACCGCCAAGTCTATGTAAACTCTCAGTACTCTTAGAGGTTCGGTAGACACGAGGTGGGTTGTATATATGTATATTTTGGGCGATAGTTGTATTCACTCGTGATCGTGGATCGCATTGAAAATGTTGTATGTAACTTGCATGTTTTTTTAGGAATATCAACTGCTAAAATGTTAAAGAAGAAATGAACTTATGTTGTAAATCCATGCTAAATTTTTAATTTACTACTTCCTATGGAATATTGTATATTATGAACACGGGGCAATGCGTTGGGTAGGAAAGGTAATCCAGGTTTGCTTGACCGAGTCCATCCGGTTAGGCGCCGGTGTCGTGCCTCGATTTTTGGGCGTGACACTTGCGGTATTAGATGAAGTTTTCGGCTGTGTTCTGGGGCAGCATGACGAGACAGGAAGAAAGGAACATGCTATTTATTACCTAAGTAAGAAGTTTACTCCATATGAGGCACAGTA
Organism: Nicotiana knightiana; assembly: GCA_005239525.1. Taxonomy (NCBI): domain Eukaryota; kingdom Viridiplantae; phylum Streptophyta; class Magnoliopsida; order Solanales; family Solanaceae; genus Nicotiana; species Nicotiana knightiana. The sequence continues at coordinate 33,524 of ML391101.1, forward strand.
TTCTCTACTGGAACGTACCTACTGTGCTCTGACCTGGGTAGCCCAGAAGCTAAGGCATTACTTCTGTTCCTACACAATATATCTCATATCAAGGATGGATCCCTTGAAGTATATCTTTTAGAAACCCATGCCCACTGGCAAGCTTGCCAAATGGAAAATCCTGTTGAGTGAGTTCGACATTGTCTATGTGACTCAGAAAGCAGTCAAGGGGCAAGCATTGGCAGATCATCTTGCCGAGAATCCTGTGGGAGGAGAATACGAACCCCAGAAAACGTATTTTCCGGATGAAGAAGTGTCATTCATAGGAGAAGACATTGCAGAATCCTATGACGGTTGGAGAATGTTCTTAAAGGAGCAGCCAATTTCAAAGGAGTCAGCATTGGAACTATCCTGATATCGAAAACAGGTCAACATTACCCGGTATCTGCCAAACTCAGATTTCCCTACACCAACAATATGGCATAATATGAAGCTTTCATCTTAGGGCTCAATATGGTCGTTGACATGAATATACAGGAGTTGTTAGTAATTGGTGACTCAGACCTGCTAATACACCAAGTACAAGGAGAATGGGCTACCAAGAATTCCAAGATACTGTCGTATCTGCACCATGTGTAGGAATTGAGAAAGAGGTTCACAAAGAAAGAATTTCGGCACTTCCCCATAATTCAGAACGCGTTTTTCGATGCATTGGCCACCCTATCATCCATGATACAGCCCCCAGATAAAAACTTCATTGATCCTATTCCAGTAAAAGTCCATAGCCAACGAGCATATTGTGCCCACGTTGAAGAAGAAGCATACAGAAGACCATGGTTCCACGACATCAGTGAATACTTGTCAAAGGGAGAGTACCCAGAGCTTGCAAATCACACTCAGAAACGCACGCTCCGGAGATTGTCCAACAATTTCTTTCTTAGCGGAGGAAACCTATACAGGATAACTCCCGACTTGGGATTATTAAGATGTGTCAATGCAAAGGAAGCTTCCAGAATACTTGAAGAGATACATGCTAGGACCTGCGGCCCAGACATGAATCATTTTGTCTTTGCAAGGAAAATACTCAGAGCTGGTTACTTCTGGATGACCATGTAAACAGACTGCATCCAGTATTCCCGGAAATGCTGACGATGTCAGGTACATGAAGATATGATAAAGTTACCCCCAAACGAGCTCAACGCAACAAGCTTGCGTTGGTCGTTCGCTGCCTGGGGAATGGACGTCATTGGACCGATGTAGCCTACCGCCTCAAATGGACACAGGTTCATCTTAGTAGCTATTGATTATTTCACCAAGTGGGTCGAAGCAGCATCCTACAAAGCAGTGACTAAGAAAGTCATGGAAGACTTTGTCCACGACCGTATCATTTGTCAGTTCGGGGTTCTAGAGTCAATCATCACTGACAACGGCTCCAATCTCAACAGTGATATGATGAAAGCCATGTGCGAGACTTTCAAAATCAAGCACAAGAATTCCACAGCCTATAGACCTCAGATGAATGGAGCTGTAGAAGCCGCCAACAAGAATATCAAGAATATATTGAGAAAGATGATAGAAAAACACAGACAGTGGCCCGAAAAGCTATCATTTTCCTTACTGGGATACCGCACCACAGTCCGCACATCAACTGGGGCAACTCCTTATTTACTGGTTTATGGTACGGAAGCTGTTATTCCTGTCGAAGTGGAGATCCCTTCCTTAAGAATCATACAAGAATTTGAGCTCAGCGACGCAGAATGGATAAAAGGTCGGTACGAGCAGTTGGCCCTCATAGATGGGAAAAGGATGAATGCAATATGTCACGGACAACTTTATCAGAGCAGAATGACCAGAGCTTTCAACAAAAGAGTCAAACCAAGATAGTTCACACCAGGGCAGCTGGTGTTAAAAAAGATCTTTCCACATCAAGATGAAGCCAAAGGGAAATTCTCTCCCAAATGGAAAGGTCCATACATGGTTCACCGAGTATTGATAGGAGGAGCTCTTATACTTGCAGAAATGGACGGAGAAGTCTGGCCAAAGCCAATCAATTCAGATGTAGTCAAATGCTACTATGTATAATTCTTTAGGATGTAAACTGAACTACGCCTGACCTGATCCCTGTTTAAGAGGGGATACGTAGGCATCCCTATGGGTTCGGTCATAATTCAATAAAAATCCCATCCCCCCCCCCCCNTGGGGCAGAATTTTGAGGAGGACCCTCAAAATTCCGTAGCATGAGTGGTTGCAATGTCTTGAACCATGTCACGGTCGTGGGTTCATCTAAATTTCTCAAAATATATTTTTACCATGTCTTTATAAGATCATGCACGTTTTCAAAATATAGCTTTGCTTAGCCAACGCTACCCCGATAACATAAACAGGATCATCAGACCAAGCAAAACGAAGCAAGCAAAGCCAGCGGGGATACGAACCAACCTTCCCTATCTACAGAACTCACGATTTTTCTTTGGATGCAGGAATAAGGAACAAACAGGTTTCAAAGTCACAAACTTCAACACAGTCGCAATAACAAAGTTTACTATCAGCATAAAAGAATGAACATGCTCCATAGTCACAGCCTATTACCAGCTAAGAAATCCTACTAGCATTCGCTATTTGTTCCTTTGCATAGGGCCAAACCATGCCCTCATCTTGCACGAGACTAATCTTTGTCCCACATTTTGCATGAGGTTAAGCTCTACCTCCATTTGTATAAGGCTAATCATCTGCCTTCCGGCTAAGCTCTGCCTTCTGTCTGCATGAGACTAAGCTCTGTCTCCATCTTGCACAAGGCTAATCTCTGCCTCCATCTTACACAAGGCTAATCTTCTACTTTAATTTGCATAAGGCTAATCTTCTGCCTTCCATTTGCATAAGGCTAATCTTCTACCTTTCATTTGAATAAGTCTAATCCTCTTCCTTCCCTTGCATAAGGCTAATCTCTGCCTTCCATTTTGCATAAGTCTAGCTGCTGCCTTCCTATCTGCATGAGGCTAAGCTCCTCCTCCAATTTACTTTTTCACCGAGGCTAACCGCTTTCTCTCAAGAATTATCTACTTCGCTTATCTTTCGGGCTAAGCTCTGCCCTTCAATTCTCAAGACTAAGCTCTGTCTTGTCAGCATTATATTATGGCATATCATGGGCTGAACAATCACCAACCTGTCCAAAGGCGTCATAGTCTAACAGCATCATCCTCATAGCCAAAAGACACCATGTCATGGCCTGAGGATCCCTCTCAATTTGCATATTATTATTCAAAGTCATCATAGTCCGGAGGCACCATCTGCATGGCCCGAGAACATCATTTCATGGCCTACGAATATCTCATCAAGCCATTCATGGCCCAGTACATCATGGTCTAAGGACGTCATCCCTAACCGTCCAAAGACAACTTTCATAGTCCAACGGGAACCTGCATCATGTTTAAATTTATGTATAGTATACGCTTGTATTGATTTTATATGCAGGTAACCCGGAAAGCAACGGCTATCCCCGCAGGAGCAATCCCGCTCCGGTTCTCCCAACCGTATCAAACCCAATATCCCGCAAGTCGTTCATTCGCTCATCCCTAGATGTTGCGTCCGTTCTTGTGATAACTTTATCTGTATACTTCGCCGATGAATCTGGAACTACATACGACCTGATTCCTGTAAAACCTAGGATATGTAGGAAGCTCAGAAGCCGGAGTGCGGCCTAAACCTCTCTAACTGTTTTGCTCAGTCAAAATTGGCCATCTGTCTTTACCCGACAACTCTTTCATCCTTTTCGGATAAAGAGGGGCAGCTGTTGATACCCAATTTTTCCCACAATATTTTTTTAAATTGCATATGTACCTTCAAAATCATGCATTAACAACGATTGGTATTTTTCCATAATTTTCCGATATTTTGTCTAATTTATCTAGCATTTTATTTCCAATAAATAATTACAAAATCGTTTCACAAACGATTTCCAAACATTTCTTGCTTTATTATTTGTTTTTATGGTCTTATTAAGTCCAAATTATCCCATAATTAGCCAAACTGACACCTTTTGGCTATAATTGCAATAACCTTGTAATTATAGCCCAATCATATAATTTTGTACCATTTTACCACCAGAAATTAATCATTTGTATTTTTAAATACTAATAATCTTTTTAAAACTATTTTCTATTCATGAAATTCATTTTTTATGATTATTAGTTATTTTATAAATTATCTTAATTAATTTGGATTGGGATCTGTCAAATAGCCTACTCTATTTCGATTCTAGCCTAAATAAAACTTGCCCACTTGATTAAATCAAGCCCAAATACCCCAAGCCCAATTCCTAAATCTACCCGGACCCAATTCCGACTTAATCTGGACCGTTGATCATTTCGGATCAGCGAACCAGATTCATCCTTTCCTAATTTAACCTAAGAGATTACCCCTCCCCCCCTACACACCTCTCATTTCCCTAACATACCCGCCGTCACTCCTCTCTTCTCTCTCAAATCCTCTCAACCAAACCCTATCTCTCAAGCACCGTCACCGGCATAAAACTCCACCTTGTGACGTTTCTATGCATTCTCCGGCCAGTCCTGGACTTCTACACTCCGTGGCTCTTCAATTTTATGAATCCTTGAAAGGGTTTCAAAGGATTCCGACCGGCTCTGGTTTGAGTCTATGTTTGCTTGCCTGTCTCAGGCCACTTTTCATTTGCAAGTTAGAATCTCGCCTTGTTTCATTACAACTCTATGGTTTCTAAGCTGATTCTCTCATCTCTGGATTATCTATCTCTGAAACCCTATTTTTTAACTTTTGACTTCTTTGACCTGTAATAGATCTGAGTATATCCTGAGTTATTTTGTTGTTTTCCTTAATGATTTCTCCGATTTTTGCTAAAACGCCTCTTCGTCTTCAAACTAGGGTTTCTTGACCCCTTTTCAAAAATGATTCTCTTACTTATTTAAGTGTTATTCTATGATTTTCAATATGTTTAAGAGTCTATTTAAGTTTTTCCCCTTTTGTCTGACTTATTATGTCAAAACCCTAAGTTTCTTGGTCTTAACCATGGGTTCTGACTCTGTTCTTGCTTATTTGATCATTTGATTCATTTGCATGTCTATTATTTATGAATTCGTTCAGAGTTTCTGTGATTTTACCTTATTAGGGTTTGTGATTGTTTCTTCTTCCTCCTATATTATTTGCAAGTCATGTTATGTTCTATGTGAATCCCTAATTTTGTGTGATTTTCACCTTATTTGGCTTATTAAGGTTTCTGATTTTTCTTATTCCTTCCTATTATGTGTTTATCTCGCTTATTCTCAGAAATTTGTGTTCATCGGTACTATGTTCCAGTTTGGATCCCTGATTCTATGTGATTTTTATTTTACCGTGCCTATTAGGGTTCTGACTCTTGCCTTTGTCCTGCCTATTATGTGTTTATTCCATGCAATTTGTGTTGATTCCCCTTAATCAATACTACTCCTGTTTGAATCCCTTAATTCCCTATGATTTATATCCTCCATTCTCTGCATATAAATCATTTTGCATTTTATATGCGCATTAGATACCATGTTTTAGGACCTCACCAAGTCACACCTAGCTAAGTTACTGATGCATGAAAAGGGACATAAGACAATCTCACATATGATTATCCTGTGTTAGTAAAACTGGTAATAACCCATGTGTCTTTGCAACACTTAGAACAACATGCTTTAGGTAAAACAACTTCTAAACTGTTTTAAATAATTCTGGTAACTATTGTGCATTCCCCCTATGCCTAGGCAAGCCTTTGGTAACCAACTTTATAAAATTGGAAAACTGTTGCTTTTGTTTACTGCCTAATGGTTAACATGCTTAAAGTCAGTAGGCAAACTGGTTAGGGCCCCTGCTTCTGGGTTTATAAAATAAATTTGCATATCTCTTGTATTCTGATACTCACCTAGACATCATGTTTTAGGATCCTGCTTAATAATACTGCCCTTGTTTGTGTTTGAGTCGTTTTGTTTACGTGCATTATCTGTGGAGGTAAATCTGAGCCTTTTAATTGCTTTTCCCCGCCTTTATCTGTTAAGTCTTATATGTTCTTGCATGTCGCCTAGTATTTTCTGTCTAGAATTGCCTATAGGTAGAGGTCCTAATCTCCTCCAGGACCATTAAGAAGGGACGGGTAACAGCACGCATAGAGGTCGTTAAATAAACTCGCTTAATAACCACTAAGGGGTGGGAAAGGGTAGACATGGATATGATAGCTGGTGCGCTAATTCCACGTGTAGCCCCTCTTCTAAGGAGTGATTACCAGGCATTGTACTGATGTGATCATATAGGATAAACAGCCTAGGACCCCCTATCCCTTACATATTTGTGTTTAGATCATAACTCTTTCAAAACCTTATATGTGTGCCTAGACTCTAAATCTTTTTATTCTTTAGCACATATGTGTGCTTAGACTACGAATCTTCACAAAAACATTTATTTTTTTACCTATGTGCTTTTACTGCTTATGTGCTACCTGTTTTAAAATTCACAAAGTTTATTTGGCCAGGAACCACAGTTGCGGACTTTGAGGGGTGCCTAACACCTTTCCCTTGAATTAATTTCAAGCCCTTACCCTAGCTTTGGTTATCCAATATGTGTTTGTAAACGACCCTTAGTAGGTGCCCTAACGCACCTTAATTCGTTAGGTGGCGACTCTTCAATTCCTTACCCCTTTTCCAAAAGGAAACGAGTTGCCCCAATAATGTCGAATACCCCTACAGATCCGAAATGAGAGGGAGAAGAGAGGGAGGCGCGACAGTGAGTGCAGTTGCAATTGATTAATTATATTTGATTTGGGATGGATCTGCCATGTACAGTGTTGAGTGATTGAGTGATAGTTGAGACAATCAGTTGAGTACTTCGAGAGTGTGAGTACGCGAGGCTTTCATTGTGTTGCATCACATGCAATATGCATATTGCCATGTAGATATAGAGATTTCATATTCCTCATATCATTCAGACTTGACATATTTTATCTACTCTGAGTTTAATTGTTAAACCTGGAAGCATGTCTATATTCCCGCTTTTGTACCTGTAAATTATGAGTTTCTCTGAGATATTACTGCCATATGTTCTGTAAATTTTTGTACTGTTTAATTATGTATGTGGGCCGTATTTTTTGGACTCGTCACTGCTTTCAATCCAAAGGTTAGACTTGTTACTTATTGAGTTGGTTGTACTCACACTACACTCTGCACTTTGTGTGTAGATCCAAGTGTTTTCGGCCATGGTGGTTGTTGATCTCAGAATTTCAGTCATTTGGAGATTATCGAGGTAGCTACCTTGGCGTCCGCAGACCTTGACTCTCCTCCTCTATCCCTTAGTTTTACTTATTGGGTTCTGCTTTCTTAGACAGTGTATCAGACTATGTATTTGTACAGATGCTCATGTACTCAATAACACCCGGATTTTGAGAAATTTTGTATTGAGTAGTGACATTTCATTCAGTTTTATGAGATTTCTATTTACTTAAGCTTATTTTTGTTTATTTAAGTGTAAAGATGTTGGTATGTGTGAGTTGTTGGCTTGCCTAGTATCATGATAGGCAACATTACGACACTTGGAGTTTTGGGTCGTGACATGATCTTAGCACCCCAAAAGTCTGCATGTACAAACAATCTAGGCATGTATTCGGAGTTTCCCTGGGGTTGATAATGCGAAATGAGGACACCCTATTGTTCATAGCCGTGCATTTGTCCTTCATGCTAGCTAGCATAATATGAAAAATAAATTTCAATTTTTAGCTAAAAAGTAAATAGAATGGAAAAGGATAAGAAGACCTTTTGTTCAAGTAACTCGGTATAGGTGTACAAATTATTATGCACAACCAAAAAAAAAAGAGCTATAGACCTTTTTCTAGAATTTAAATATTGTGGAAAAACTTTCATGTTCAATTGGTATACTTTTAAAAGGAGTTGATAAAAAATATGTAATATAAAATATAAGTCTTTAACATCATGAATATGAAATTAAAGATATGCAAGAATAAATTCCCCCAAAAGTAAAAATAAGACGTATGATATTAACAATTTAGAATTAAAAAAAATTGATTTAAGGAAAATAATTTATTGATTTTAAAGTTCTAAATATTATGACTTTTTACCTAGTTCAATAAGAAAATATTTAATAACTAAAATTTTAGTTTTTTATAAAGTGCCAAATATTAAGAAAGTTAATTAAATTATAACTTTGTCTAATGTGAAACCTATTTTTAAAAGGTAAAAAAGGTGTAACAACCCGACCGGTCATCTTGAGCTCTAGCGCGTTATTCGACGGTATGAGGTCGTGGACAACTTCATCAGGTATTATGACTTGTACGCATGGTCGGAATTGAATTTCGGAAAGTTTGGAATTGATTCGGAGAGAAAACTCTCACATCGGAAGCTTTAAGTTGGAAGAATTGACTAAATTGAGGTTTTTGAGTAAACGACCTCGTAATGGGGATTTGAAGGTTCCAGAGGGTTCGTATGATGATTTCGGACTCGGGCGTATGTTCGGATCAGGTTTTGGATGGCTCGGGAGAATTTCGGCGCCTATTGAGGAAGTTAGTATTTTTGAAGAATTTCATAAATTTGAGTTGAAGTACATTTCAATGTTATCGATGTCTGTTTTGGATTCCGAGTTTGGGAACAACTCTGTATGATGATTCTGGTACTCGGCGCGTCCGGAAGTGGATTTGGAGGTCCGTAAGTTATTTTGGAGTCATTTGGCTAAATCTTGAAGTTTGTAGGTTTTGAGAAGTTTGATCAGGAGTGGACTTTTTGATATCGGGGTCAGATTTTGATTCCGGAAGTTAGAGTTGGTCCGTAATGCTAAACGTGACTTGTGTGCAAACTTTTGAGGTCAATCGGGAGTGATTTTATAGGTTTCGGAATTGAATGAAGAAGTTTGGAGTTTTAGAGTTCATAAAGTGCGAATTGGGGTATGATTCACGATTTCGGAGTGGTTTGAGGTGATTTGAAGGCTCAACTAAGTTCGTAATGTGTTTTGGGACATGCAGGTATAATTGGTTGAGGTCTGAGGGCCTCAGGATGGTTTCGGACCAAGTTTCGGTATTTTGAAACTTCAGTTTTCTGGTGTTCTTTTGCTAGTATTGCAGGTATCGCAAATGCGAGTATTGGTTCGCATTTGCGAACCTCGCAATTGCGAAGAAGCCTGGCCTAGGCTTGGATCGCATTTGCGAGAAAGGCGGTCACATTTGCGAGCCTGACAGGGTTCACTTTTGCGATTTCTTGGTCGCATTTGCGACCTAGGCAGTAGAACCCCAGGGTTCGCATTTGCTATGATTGTGTCGCATATGCAGCCTTCGCATTTTCGAACTAGGTGTCGCAAATACAACATCCGAGGCATGTGCACAACTATTAATTTCGAGACTTAGACCATTTAGCTCATTTTCCTTTCAACTCTTGGGCAATTTTGGAGCTTTTGGAAGAGGGTTTTCACCTAGTGGTTTGAGGTAAGTGATTTCTACATAACATGAGTTTAATAAATAGAATATGGATAGATTAACCTGTAAAAAATTTGTGAAATCAAGGGTTTAGATGAAAACCTAGGTTTTGGAAAAAAATGAGATTTAACCACGAAAATGGTTATGGAATTTGGTAAAAATCATATATTTGACTTCATAAGGTTATGGGTAACTACTTTCATCGAAAAATTTCGGAATCCAAGCACGTGGGCCCGGGGGTGAATTTTAGGAATCATGCATTTAGGGTGGGTAATCACCTTAGTAGTTGGGATATGAGTTTTTGAGCGTATATTGATTTGTTTATACACCATTTGAATAGTTTTGGATTTTGCGGCACCGATTTGGGGGTTTGAGCTCATTCTTGGACCGGAATTAGGCCTTAAGACGAGGTAAGTCTCCTTTCTAATCTTGTAAGAGGGAATTAACCCCATAGGTGAATTAAATTATTTGTGGGGGCTTCGTACGCACGAGGTGACGAGAGTTCATACGTAGCTACTAGTTATGCCTATGTCCGGTAGTCTTAGGCTCACATCATGCTTGTTGATATTGTTATTGATTTATATTTATCGTTTGCCTTGAGAGGGAGCGAGATTGAGTTTGCTTATTAAATGTTTTGAAAGGAGTTTAAATTGAAGAACTTAATATTTAAAAGGTTTCAATTGAACTTCATAATTTTGAAAAGGATTTGGGAATACTATAATAGCTTAAGAAATCTATGTGTAATCGCGTCACATATATGTTTCGCGAGCGGGATATTTTACTTAAAAAGCTACAAGCTGAATTTCCCTTATTTTAAAAAGAATCAAGAAATAGATATGATTTTAATGTTAAATTTATATTTGACCGCGTCGCAAATATGATCCGCGAGCGGGGAGGTTTCTTAAATTATATTTGATCATGCCACATGTATTATTCGCGATCTGGGTATTTCCTTCTAACACTCTTAAGGGATTTGGTCGTTCGCCTCAACAGGATTTTATGTACCACACTCTCATGGGAGCAGGCCGTTCGCCTCTGTAGGTTAATAGATGCATTTAATGTTCGCGTCGTTCGATCCTCGGCAGTGCACAATTTACTTTTATGTTGGATCTAGTCGTACGCCTCGGCATTTCCTATATATATATATATATATATATATATATATATATATATATATATAT
>ML391101.1:44258-92907 GCA_005239525.1 Nicotiana knightiana
GATAATATATATATATATATATATATATTATCCTCATGGAATCGTGCGTAGTATTTGGCAAGAAGCCAGTGTAACTGAGGATTTTTCCCCTGATTAGAATTATGGCAGCCTTTTTGATGGAATCCGTTATATATACATACATATACATGCTCCGGTTACAGAGGGAACTTACTAGGTGAGAGTTTGAGTCAAATTGTGAAGAGTGGAATTGTACCACGTATTTTATACATGTTTATTTCATATATTTACTATGTTTCATATTTATTCATTTCCTTACTATACCTGATATTATTGGACTACTAATAAGTGTCGGAGTCGACCTCTCATCACTACTTCTTCGAGGTTATACGGGATACTTACTGGGTACGCGTTATTTTCGTACTCATACTACACTTGCTGTACATTTTGATGTACAGGTACATGTATGGATAGAGTCCTTGTGGGCGCATTGGCGTGGTTGATACAGAGACTTAGGTGAGCTGCAGCTTATGAGACGATCCACAGCCAGCAGAGTCTCCTTCAGAGTACTTGTATCTTCCTTTATGTCCAAATTTGTATTCAGGACAGCTATTGTATTTTATTTTACTTCCTAATAAATGCTCATGCACTTGTCACACCGGGTTCTAGGATGATTAGTGTATATTCAGTATTGAAATTTGAAAAACATCATTATCATTCTGTAAATTTCACCTTTGCTAGTTAACTTGAAGGAAATTCATGATTTCAAAAATATTAAAATGAGAATTTAATTAACCGTTTAGTGTTGGCTTGCCTGACAGTGGTGTACGGCGCCATAACGACCTTTAACGGATTTTGGGTCGTGACAACATGGTATCAGAGTACTTGGTTCACTTATGTCTCACGAGTCATGAGCGAATCTAGTAGAGTCTTGCGGATCGGTACGGAGACGTATGTACTTATCTTCAAGAGGCTACAGGGCTGTTAGGAATATACCCCATCTTTATTCTCATCGTGCGATTTGATTCCTTTGAGGCTTGTGCCATTATTTCTTTCCTATTCAATTTTATGTGACGTGAAACGCTTATTATAGATTGGGAATCGAGGGATTGTCATGGTACTATGGATGGGGTGCAGGATGTTTCTACCTGCGTATTTGATTGGGATATTGTCATCGCCTTACGGAAGGCCGCTCCGATGAAGAATTCATGCATTGCTTCCATGCAGTGTATGTGTAATGGTAGGGTGCTTGCCTATGCGATGAAGCAGTGAATGACTTGGAAGGAGGTTTACTTAGTGCAAGATTCAGCGATTCAGTATTTTATTTCCGGCGAAGGAAAGGCAACCGGACTAGGCGTGTTCAGGTTGGGTTGGTGGAATGTTCTATAGAGATGGATTTTGAATTAAGACAACAATTGGGCAGCGAAGGATGAGGAAGGACATGTGGGAGGTGTCTTGTGGTTGTTAAATTTCTAGAAGGGCCGGGTGTAAGAAGCAGAAGTCGAGTGGTCACTTAGAGGAGAGGGTTTGTCAAAGTGGGAGAGTGGCATATGGGTTTTGTGGTAGGATAGTGCACACCTTGTGGAAAGTTAGAGTGTTTGGGTTGATGGTGGACAGTAACTAGATCTGCGGGCATAATTTTTGGAATAATGGTTGCTACGCGAAGGAAGGTTGGATATGACGGAAAGGAGTGCTTGATGTGAAGAATGATACAACATGACCTTGGATTGGAATGTAATGTCGCACCTTTAATTGATTTCCATGAAGAGTGAGCGGACATGTACAGCTAGTAAATGAGCACGGGCTCAGGATGGTTTAGGATTTCATAGTAAGAGTACTCAGTTCAACGTCGTTGGAATATGTTTGCATGTAATCTTCACAAGTGGCTTATCTCTTGTGAGCGGGTTAGCAGTCTTGTGATGTTGACAAAGCTTCTATGAAGGAATCTACTGACTATCTAGGAAAGGGTGAATATGTGCACGTGGCTAGTGATTCAGAGTGTTCATGGAGTGTTTGACAGAAAGTTTTCGAGAAAATTCAGCGGGTTGATTGTGCAAGATCACGTCAATGGGGGAATAAGGAATCTTGGTAGGTTCCAGTGTTATGCAATGGTAGCTTCAAGCTAAGTGGGAGAACCCTACCACCTACGATTGGATTATGTGGATATCTACTTGCGAGGTTTCGTGTTATCGACATATTGATGGGTTATTACGACCAAGGGAAGAAAACAACAGTGGCTGAGCAAAGGATTTGGGGAAAGTGGGTTATAGTTGGCCTTATCAATTTATTTTCAGGCTATGGGAAGACTTAGGAATTGTGCTTCGTGTAGAGGCGATTTGCAAGAAAGATGATTCGGCCAGGTGTCTCTTTGAGAGGGTGTTCATGTGCTAGCAGGACCTTAGAGTTGATTATAATTAGGACCAAGTCAGAGTGGGTGACTCTCAACAACGGTCCTAGTGGATTCAAAAGTTAAAGGGCGGTGCCTAAGGATTTCGAGTTCGTGGAATGGTTGAGTATCGAGCCTTTGCAGCAGATTATGAAAAGGGGCTTGGAGAGTTTTATGTTTTCTACGGTCTGCGATGTAGCATTGGAGGAATAGGAGAAAATAACTTCGGATTCATAGAGGACTTATCAGAATGGGTGTATCCTATTAAGGTTCAGGAGCTATGGCGAATTCTTTTACTCTTGCGTATGGGCATGATTAGATACAGTGAGTAGCATGGGAATTGGAAATTGAGGATCAAGGTTGCGGTTCGGTGTTGACAAGAATGTCACGGACTCGGACGAGCAGGAAAGGGTTCAGGTGGTTAAAGTTAGCTGGTATTGTCCTTAGCGTCACTTGAGACCGGTGTCCTGTGTAAGAGGCCTTGCATGCTGATTACGGATTCTTGATTTGCTTTACAACATTAGTGTGTCCGGTAGTATGGATGTGCATACTTGTTACCTGGTCCGAAAAGTTGTGGGAGTGTACCCCACGGGAAGATTGTATAAGTGTGACATATAGTCACTTAACTGATAAACAGATTTAAGACCAAGTATGGAGATTATGGTACTATCATTAATGTGAGGGTTTAGGCCTAGAAGGCACTTTATTAATTGGTTTGTAGATCGTGGATGTTTGTGCTGGATTGATGATTGTTTTTTTGTATCATGGGAGAAAAAGGGTTAGTGTGGACCCTTGAATGGTTATTAGCTCTGTGTGGTACGGTCAGAATCAGCTTCAGGTTTGTGAGTGGATCTAAACGTGAATGTGGGCTCTATATCAGGTGGATACGTTTATTTCAGCTTAGCGCTATTTACGGAGGAATCTACGGATCGTGGATGTTATTTGTGTCGTTAGCTATTCGTTGGAATCTATATTATGCCAGGTGGGTTGTGAGGTGGTCTGACTATTCACACTCGTGTTGATACCTCTGTGTAATTTGTGGTGTTGTGAGAGAGGGATGGCTCCTGAGATACAGGTCAATTATCGCACTGTAGTTGTGCTTGAGTTTCGTAGCATATAGCGCTATCCGTCTCCCCAGGAATTGTATTATGCACTTCGAGTTCTTGTGGTCGATATTCTGGTATTTCGTAATTATGAGCATTTTAGCTTGGTGAGTATTTTCTTATAGATTATTATGTGTGGATTGGGTGGCACTCCGCAACAGTGTAATGTTGAGTACAGTTTCCCCTATCTATTATTGGGTGTTTTTCTTCTCATTTTCTGAGAAAGGTTCATAATATCTTTTCGGTTGTTTAAATAAGTTATGTGGGTTGAGTAGTTCTTCCCAGAGTTTGTTTCCTTGTGTATCCCATTCGAGCTTGCAGTTTGTGGGCACATTGTTGCATTATATGAGACCTTTGGCAGTGCCTGAGGTGGCTTATTGCCTGAGCAGCTTGTACTGGGTGAGACGAGATTATTGGACCTAGGATCAGTGCGATCGGATGTGTATGTAGCATATTTGAGAGAAAATGTCGTTATTTGGTTCATAATTAAGTAATGGTCCTTATCAGGAGGAGGGACTCAATGATTTGTTGACTCGGCGGTTGGTTATGAATTTCTATACTTCTCTTCCGTCGTGGAAGTATTGCAAGAGTTGGAACAGGACTTACAGGTGTTGCGGGGTGTGTTGTGGGCATCAGATTCGTGGAAATGTGGCTATTACTGCCGGAAGGTGTTATTATGGTCAGGTGAATTAAGCAGTGCATGGTGTGAATTCAGAACAGGTATACAACCATGTATTGGTACATCGTGTGGTGATAGGTGCGATGGTTGTATATTGGAACAGATCTGGTATAGGATTTTCGGTGTTAGAATTTGGCTCCAAGGCTTATTTGACTAAATAAAGAGGATGAATGACAGGTTTTCTTAAGCTGATGTGAACAACTGGATTGTGGGAGCACAGATAGGTGCACGAGGTGTTAAACAGTGATTTCAGACAACTGCAGCGCAGTTCTTAGCACGTTCGAGAATCAACATACGTTTAAGTAGGAGAGAATGTAACGACCCGACCGATCGTCTTGAGCTCTAGCGCGTCGTTCGGTGGTATGAGGCCGTGGACAGCTTCATTTCAGGTATTATGACTTGTACGCATGGTCGGAATAGAATTTTGGGAAGTTCAGAGTTGATTAGAGAGAACTCTCACATCAAAAGCTTTAAGTTGGAAGAATTGACTAAGGTGGGATTTTTGAGTAAACGACCTCGGAATCGTGATTTAAAGGTTCCAGCAGGTTCGTATAATAATTTCGGTCTTGGGCGTACGTTCAGATTGGGTTTGGGATGGCTCGGGAGCGTTTTGGCGCCTATTGATGAAGTTACTATTTTGGAAGAATTTCATAAATTTGCGTTGAAGTGCATTTCAATGTTATCGATGTCCGTTTGGGATTCTGAGTCTGGGAATAGCTTCATATGGTGATTCTGGTATTGGGAGCGCGCCCGGAAGTGGATTTAGAGGTCTGTATGTTATTTTGGAGTCATTTGGCTAAAGCTAGAAGTTTGAAGGTTTTGAGAAGTTTGACTGGGAGTGGACTTTTTTATATCAGGGTCAGATTCCGATTTTGGAAGTTGGAGTAGGTCCGTAATGTCAACTGTGACTTGTGTACAAAATTTGAGGTCAATCAGGAGTGATTTGATAGGTTTCGGCATTGAATGAAGAAGTTTGAAGTTTTAGAGTTCATAAAGTGCGAATTGGGGTATGATTCACGATTTCGGAGTTGTTTGAGGTGATTTTAAAGCTCAACTAAGTTCGTAATGTGTTTTGGGACACGCTGGTATAATTGGTTGAGGTCCGAGGGCCTCGGGTGTGTTTCGGAATGGTTTCGGACCAAGTTTGGGTGTTTGGAAGCTTTAGTTTTCTGGTGTTCTTTTGCTGGTATTGCAGGTATCGCAAATGCGAGTATTGGTTCGCATTATCTAACCTCGCATTTGCGAGAAATCTTAGAAATTGAGAAGAAGCCTGGACTGGGCTTGGATTGCATTTGCGAGAAAGGCAGTCGCATTTGTGAGCCTGGCAGGGTTTGCTTTTGCGAGTTCTGGGTCGCATTTGTGACCTAGGCAGTAGAATCCAGGGTTCGCATTTGCGACGATTTTGTTGCATATGCGGCCTTCGCATTTGCGGACCAGGTGTCGCAAATACGACATCTGAGGCCTTTGCACAGCTATTAATTTCGAGACTTAGACCATTTAGCTCATTTTCCATTCATCTCTTGGGAAATTTTGGAACTTTAGGAAGAGGGCTTTGAGGTAAGTGATTTCTACACAACATGAGTTTAATACATCGATTATGGATAAATTAACCTGTAAGAAATTGGTCAAATCAAGGGTTTAGATGAAAACCTAGGTTTTGGATAAAAATGAGATTTGACCATGAAAATGGTTATGGAATTTGTTAAAATCATATATCCGACTGCATAAGGTTATGGGTAACTACTTTCATCAAAAAATTTTGGAATCCAGGCACGTGGGCCCGGGGGTGAATTTTAGGAATTATGCATTTAAGGTGGGTAATCACCTTAGTAGTTGGAATATGAGTCTTTGAGCGTATATTGATTTGTTTATACACCATTTGAATAGTTTTGGATTTTTCGGCACCGATTTGGGGGTTTGAACTCATTCTTGGACCGGAAGTAGGTCTTGAGACGGGGTAAGTCTCCTTTCTAACCATGTAAGAGGGAATTAACCCCATAGTGGACTAAATTATTATGTGCTTCTATTTGTGGGAGCTACGCAAGCACGAGATGACGAGAGTTCGTACGTAGCGACTAGTTATGCCTATGTATGGGTAGTATTAGGCTCACATTATGCCTTGTTGATATTGCTATTGATTTATATTTATTGTTTGCATTGAGAGGGAGCGAGATTGTGTTTGCTTATTAAATGCTTTGAAAGGAGCTGAAATTGAAGAACTTAAGATTTAAAAGGTTTCTTTGAACTTCGTAATTTCAAAAAGGATTTAGCAACACTATAATAGCTTAAGAAATCTATGTGTAATCGCGTTGCGTGTATGTTTCGCGAGCGGGGTAATTTCCTTAAAAAGCTACAAGCTGAATTTGCCTTATTTTGAAAAGAATCAAGAATGAGGTATTATTTTAATGTTAAATTTATATTTGACCGCATCGCAAATATGATCCGCGAGCGGGGAGATTCCTTAAATTATATTTGACCGCATCACATGTATGATTCGCGAGCTGGGTATTTCCTTCTAACACTCTTATGGGATCGGGCAGTTCACCTTAGCAGGATTTTATGTACCACACTCTCATGGGAGCGGGCCATTCGTCTCGGCAGGTTAATAGATGCATCTATGGTTCGCGTCGTGCACTGTTTACTTTTATGTTGGATCGGGTTGTTCGTATCGGCATTTTCTATATATATATTATCCTCATGGAATCGTGCGTAATATTTGGCAAGAAGCTAGTGTAACTGAGGGTTTTTCCCCTGATTTAAATTATGGCAGCCTTTTTGATGGAATTCGTTGTATATACATATGTATACATGCTCCGATTACGGAGGGAACTTACTAGTTGAGAGTTTGAGTAAAATTGTGAAAAGCGGAATTGTACCACGTATTTTATACATGTTTATTCCATATATTTACTCTGTTTTATATTTATTCATTTTTTTACTGTACCTGATATTATTGGACCACTAGTAAGTGTCAGAGTCAACCTCTCGTCACTATTTCTTCGAAGTTAGACGGGATACTTACTGGGTACGCGTTATTTTTGTACTCATACTACACTTGTTGTACATTTTGATGTATAGGTACATGTATGGATAGTGGCCTTGTGGCGCAGCGGCGTGGTTGATACGGTGACTTAGGTGAGCGGCATTTTATGAGACGATCCGCAACACGCAGAGTCTCCTTCAGAGTACTTGTATCTTCCTTTCTGTCCAAATTTGAATTCCAGACAGTTATTGTATTTTATTTTCCTTCCTAGTAAATGCTCATGCACTTTTGACACCGGGTTCTTGGATGATTAGAGGATATTCAGTATTGATATTTAAAAAACAGCATTATCATTCTGTAAAGTTCACCTTTGCTAGTTAAATTGAAGGAAATCCATGATTTCAAAAATATTAAAATGAGAATTTAATTAACTGTTTAGTGCTGGCTTGCCTGACAGTGATGTCCGGCGCCATCATGATCTTTAACGGATTTTGGGTCGTGGCAGAAGGCAAATAATATTTCGCTAAGTTCATGCTTTTAATGTAGCATTAGTCTTAGTGTACGCGCTTTGTGCGTGTACCCTATTTCAATGAGTAAAAACTTATTTAAAATTTATCTTTGTGTTATAAAATAAAAGTATAAGTTCATGAAAATAATGAATGTTGGTTGTGTATAGTTTACTTTATAATGACAGAACTTGTCCAACATAAGTACTCAATTATCAGTCAATAATTCAACTTAAATTTTATTTCAATGACTGAAATTGGAATTGAAATAGTGTGTTTGATTTTGAAGTGCCATTATTCAAATTAGATTAGTATTTCAATAGTATTACCTAATACCAGATTTTAAATATTTAACTATAGTTATGTTGTTATTCAATAAGAATTCTTTTTCAAATAGTAAACAATCCATTAAGTAAAAAATAAGAATTCTTTTTTCATATAGAAAACAATCCATTAAATATAGTTCAAATGAGGAAAGATTTAATATATAAAATTTTAGTTGATTTTAAATTCTTAAATATTTAGATAATTAATTGAATGATTGTTCCTAAGTAGTAAAAGAAAAATAATAATTTACTATTTTTCTCAGTGCGAACTGTATTTTTAAATGGTAAAAGAATGTGAAGAACATTCGCTACAGGACTTTATGTTTTTAATACAGAGATAGAATATTGGATAAACTATTTAAAAATAACATAAAATAATTTTCAAAGTGTGTTTATAATAATAAAATAAAAATTAGCAGACAAGTATATGCTCCTAAAAATGATAAGCAGTAATCATTGATAGGGAATTGTACCCATTTTAAAGGATCTCAACTAACTGACAAAAAGACGTCTCTTTTTATTTTCGTGCAACGAAAATACACTACCCTCCTCAAATTTTACGGTGTAAGATAATAATAAGTATATTATTAGTATTACAAAAATACAAATTGTTCAATTTACAATAAAAAATAATATAAAAATTATTTTCAACGGATTAGAAAAGAATAAATCACTACTTTTGTCGTCTTGGAGAAAATTTTCTTTTCTTTGTCCAATTATATATCCATGTGTTTATTTTGGATGCATCCACATGTTATCTTTTTATGGAGTAAGCGTCAATAGTAAAAATTAAATTACTTGAAGTTGACTGGTTCTGAAAGGATTATATTAATACTATCCTAGAAGGTGTAAAAATATAAAATATGTTAAAATCAGAATTACGATTTATTTTTTCAACCAAATCTCATGAATTTAGTTTTAGTTTTGTTGTGTCTGTATAATCAGTTTTCATATAAATTGGGGCTTTTTAGAAGTAAGCCTGATTTAATTAAAAGAATCTTTTGATGTTTTATATTATATAAAAACATTTTGTGAGAAATAAGTTACAAATAATTTGCATTTTTATTTTCTAAAATTGTTTTTATTTTATTGATATGAGTTAGAATATCCAACTAATTTTTTGTTTGCGAATGGAATGATCCAAACAATATGTATAAAATTTGTAAATATGTCATTTTAAACTAATAATCGTACATGAGATATAGTAAACAAAAAACATAACTGATATCCTTTTAATTTGCAATTGTCTATCAAACATCCACATTATTAATTTGCTTATACTTTATTTAAACGTAGAAAAATATTCCTACGATAACCTGCATATCAATAGTATATTTTTTGTAATGTCAATTATAATATGAACATAATTATTATCAAATAAAAAAAGTAATTTCTTTCTCCCCCTGAAAAAGAAAGGAGAGGATCATACAAAGATTGTGATTTCAAGTTCACAATTATGACGTCTTTTTGTATTTAGATAGCTAAAAGAGACAATTTTTTCTCATGCGGGAAAAAAGGACTCCTAAATCTTTTTTTAAAAAAAACTATAAGTGGGCGAAATGATTACATGGAATCAGTTAAAAAAAAAAAAAAAGGAATGCGTAAACAATTTAAACCATGAGAAAAAAAAGGACTTCAAAACCTAGAAGGAAAGGAATCATAAATATTAGGAAAGTAATTACGCATCTATTCCTAAATATAAGAAAGATAATTAGATATTTACTCCTAAATATTAGGAATTATTAAATGACTATTCGTCTAATATGAAATCAAATGTTAAAGGGTAAAAAAAGCGAACGATATTTCACTAAGGGCCTTTGACCCTTCGTACTTTTAATATAGTACTAGCTTTAGTGTACGTGTGGTTAGCGTCAATCAGTAAAATATGTGTATATTAAGAACATGTAAATCAAGTTATCTAATGCTTAGTTTTAAAATGTCTATATTAGGTTAATGTTTTAAAATAAGTAACTTGGTACAGAGAAAAGTATAGGGAGTTGTCATTTATTTGAACGAATACTAGAAAGAAAATTAATTGTCACAACCCAAAACTAAATTTTATCATGATGGCGCCTATCATGGTACTAGGCAAGCCGACACACTTCCAAAACACTTCGATATTTCATTTAAAAGGTAAGTCAAAGCTTTTCATACCAGAATCTTCATAAAAGAGTTCAACTCAAAATAAAAATGCGAAAAAGATAGCCCGACATCGGGGTGTCACTAAGTTATGAACAACTACCACAAACTGTTTGATAACAACAAGACTAACATATTTTGGGAAAACCCCAAGATACAACCAAGGGGAAGATAAGGAAGAAGAAAAGTAGGGCTGCGATCGCCAGGCAGCTACCTTGCTATATCCGATGATCCGTGACTGAATATGTCAACACCCGCTACCGTGGTCAGAAATGCCTGGATCTGCACACAAGGTGCAGGGAGTAACGTGAGTACACCAACTCAGTAAGTAACAGCAGTAAATAAAGGCTGAGAAGTAGTGACGAGCTAGATGCAAGTATAGTTCATATCACAAAATCCAGTAAAGTACGGCATGCTTTAAAACTAGAGTTTAAGTCAAATCAGCTTGTTTAATTCAAGTTCAAGTAAAATCAATTAAAAATATCTTTCCACAGTTCTCAAACAAGGATTCAAAGCAGCTGTGAGCACAACTGATGAAATCATATACTGCCCCTCAGGCAAAACATCACTCAGTCCTCCCAATTACTCAAGCCTCACAATCACTCCTGCCTCACAATCACTCATACCTCCCAATCACTTAGCACTCGGCACTCACACTCAGTAGGTACCTGCGCTCACTAGGGATGTGTACAAACTCCGGAGGGGCTCCTTCAACCCAAGCGCTATATTAATGCCCATCATGGCAGAATAAATGAAACATGCTGCGGCGTGCAGCCCGATCCTGCTCGGTCACAAATCAGTCCATCGGCCTCACTCGGTCATAAATCTCTCCAGTCTCTCGGGCTCTCATAAATCAAAGTAATCAGCCCAAACAACATTGATATTATGCATCAAATAGAATAATAAAGTTTGAGCTATGATGTAAAAATGCATCAACATGTTTGAGTACAGATTATCAACCAAAACAGTGATAGGAGAGCAAGAAAATACCTCTAAGGGTCCAAACAATACTCACATAAGGCCTAGACATGGCATCTACCGTGATTTACAGTAAATCTTTCTAGAACACATAAGTAGCATATAGATACAACAGGATATTCAACTTTACAATTGCTACGGGACGGACCAAGTCACAATCCCCAACGGTACACGCCCGTCACCTAGCATGTGCATCACCTCCAAACAGCCACATGCCACAAAAATCCAGGATTTCATACCCTCAGGACTAGATTTACAACTGTTACATACCTCAAACCAAGCAAATCACTACTCTGCGATGCTCTTGCCTCTCGATTTGGCCTCCAAATGCTCCGAATCTAGTCACAACCAGTACAATACCATCAATATACGTTAAAATAATGAATTCCACAAGAAAAACTACAAAATTAGACCAAGAATCCGAAATTGGTTCAAACCCAGAGCATTTGGTATTGTACTGGTTCTGAGGTGACACACATGCTAAGTGGTGGACGTGCGAGCGTGCACCATGAGAATTGTGGCCTGGATGATTCCATGGCATCGTTTAGTGGCTCTATCCTATTAATATACATGTTTCTATCATGTGATAAATTAGTTGAGTTGTAAACCATGCTAGATATCATGTTTAGGCTTTATGTCGGTATTGTTGGGACTCTTAGCGGTCGTTTATTGTTGTCACCTCATTAGTTTCATTTATTATTTCATACTCAATCATGATCATGCATCTTTACATCATATCTCAGTCCCGATAATTTATTGATTTATCATATCATTTGTTCCGAGTTGTTTTCATGACATTGTGAGCCCATGGTGAGACTGGAGAGGTTGATGACCGAGTGAGCCCGAGAGCATGTTATGAGTGAAAGTTATGGAATCGGGTTTCATACCACAGCGGTATTATTGATGATTTTGATAGCGCTTGGGCTGTAGGATCCCCTCCGAAGTCTGTAACACACCCCCAGTGAGCGCGGTTAATACGATTGAAGGATGGATCTTCTCTAGACATGGATCTTGTCCGAAGTACATATCACCTGGAGATGGATCTTCTCTGTAGGGCTGGATTGCCCTTGGTCCTCGGTACCGGATGACCTATGGTCATGTGTTGTGTATATATATTCCGGGATGGATCTTCCCTGGGCCGGCTGAGCCATATGCGGTACCAAGTGGTTGAGATTTCGAGAGTGAGGGCATTTGAGGTTGATTTTATGGTGCATCATTTTTAGTATATGCATTGGCATGTAGTGACAGTAGAGTTATCTTCAATACACTTTGCGGCATTGCTGTACTTCTAGTGATGAATTTGCCTAAATTGTTTTAAGAGCATCTCTATGTTTTTGTATGTTTATTTCATGTTATTTGTACCGGTTGAGTTCGCCACTATCTTCAGTACATAGTTTGGACCTGTTACTTACTGAGTTGGTGTACTCAAGTTACTCCCTCTACCTTGTGTGCAGATCCACGCATTTATGGACACGACGGTTGCTGCTGATTCTCTGTGTTGGAGCTGGAGACTATTAAGGTAGCTGCATGATGTTCGCGGACCTCGATCTTCTCTTCCTTAGTTCATTTTACTTTGATGTTTAAGTTTATAGAAATTTGTGGACTCTGTTCGGACTTTTAGGCACTCATGTGCTCAGTGACGCCCCGATTATTGAGACAGTTGTATTGTATATTTGGGGTAACCTTGTGTTTTAAAAATTTGGCCGTTATTTATGTTAAATAACTTCGCTGCTAAATCTATAGGGTGTTTTACTGAAATGAAAGAAAATGTTGGAGTTAGGTTTGCCTAGTTTCATGATAGGCGCCATCACGTCCGGGTAGATTTTTGGTCGTGACAAGTTGGTGTTAGAGCCTAGGATACATAGGCCTCACGAGTCATGAGCGAGTTTAGTAGAGTCTTTCGGATAGGTATGGAGACGTCCGTACTTATCTTCGAGAGGCTGCAAAACCTTTAGGAAAAATCTCACATTCTTGAATTCTTGTCGTGCGAATCTGTTGATTCTGGTAACTAAACTTCTATTATTTAATTCTCTCACAGCTGGTGAAGACTCGCACTATCGAGAGGTCGAGGCCGCGGTGAAGTCCGTGGTAGGGGTAGAGGTGCAGCCCGCTCAACAGCCGGGGCAGTACCGACAGACCTTCAAGTTGCTCCAGACTATGTCCTTGTCGTAGATGCCCCAGCGGGACTAGCTGAGGCACCACCTGTGCCTATTGTGATTCCTGGCCTTCAGGATGCCCTAGCTTAGATCTTATTAGTATATACTGGCCTTGCTCATGTGGTTTCTATTCATACGACCACAACTAATTATTAGGTCGGGGGAGGCACTCAGACTCCCGCCGCTCGCATGCCTGAGCAGGTTGTTCAGGGACTCCAGACATCGGGTGCACCACCAGCCCAGCCGGTTGCAACTGATCAGGACTATGTGGTTCCTGTCATGCCTAAAGATGAGCAGCGTAGACTGGATAGGTTTGGGAGACTCCAGCCTCCGTCTTTCAGTGGTATAGAGGGTGAGGATGCACAGGGTTTCTTGGATAAGTGTCAGAGGATGCTCCTTACAGCAGGTATTCTGGAGACCAGTAGGGTCTCATTCACTACTTTCCAGTTCTCTAGGGTTGCATTAAGTTGGTGGGAGGCTTACGAGAGGCGTAGGCTGGTTGCCGCAGCACCCCTTACTTGGCAGCAGTTCTCCGTTATTGTTGATACCCAATTTTTCCCTATATTATTTTCAAAATAATGCATGGGCATCAATTAGTATTTTTTCACAATTTTCTGTAATTTTAAAGGATTTTAATTAATTTATTCCATCATTTTATTATATAAATAATTACTAATTGCATCACGAATAATTTATAATAATATTATTGCCTAATTTTATCATTTATATTTATATTAAGCTTTAATTATTTTATGCATAATTATATTTACATTTGTAGGTTATAATTGCAATAACTGTGCAATAATAGCCCATGTGTGCATAATTACTTGATTTTACACGAAAATGACCTTTTATATTTTTATAATATTAAGCAATTATTTTCATGCATAAATAGTATTTTTTATTATTTATTAGCTATTTTTATAAATTATTTTATCATATTAATTGGGTATTTAACATATAGCCTCTTTTCTTTTAATTTTCGGACCCAGCCCACTAACCTAACCCAATACCCATAACCCAAACCCAATAACCCTGATCCAATAACCCGCCCCAACCCCAAATTCAATCCTGGTCGTTGATCTCAGAAGATCAACGTTCCAGGACAACCTTTCATTTTTTAATTAACAAACGACCCCAAAACCCTAATCATTCTTTCAAACCCGCCACCTCAGAATCCCTTCCCTCCTCTCTTTGCTCTCACCCTCCCCCTAACCCTAGCCCGTCGTCACCAAAACCCTTTCGATTCATAGTTTATTTCTTCAATTTTTGGCCCTATCCGACCTCATATCTCTGCCGGTGTTTCGATTTTCATGTTGCTTGAGGGTAATCTCAAGAAGCACGAACCAGACTTGGTTCAAATCCCTCATTTTCTCGATGAATCCGTCTGTGTTGACTCCTATGTCTGTGAGTACTAATTTCTTCGTGCTTATGGCTTCAAATCTCTAGTTCAAATTAGATTTTTCTCATATGTTTAACTATTTCTGGGTAAGACCATTCAGATCCCTTTAGATCTGAAGTGGTTTGAGTTTGTTTGTTAACTTTCCTTTAAGGTTCTGCTATTTTGTTAACTGGTTTTCGTTTTCCCTAGAAGCTAGGGTTTCATCTTTTTATGTTTCTGCAAAATTGTTTTAAAAAACGTTTAAATGTTAACTCTGGTTTTCCTCTTTACTGTATGAATGATTTCTTTCACTGAGTTTCATCTCTATATCTTTATGCTCAAGGGTTTCATCTTTTTATGTTTCTAGAAAATTTTGAAAACGTTTAAGTGTTTAACTCTGGTTTTCCTTACTTTTTCGACTGGTTCTCATATCTATGTATGCATGTCCTAGGGTTTCTACTGTTTGCTCTAATGGTCGCATGTTTACTGTGGCTCTGTCAATTAGAAGTGATCAACTTATTTTACTTGCTTAATTAGGGTTCGAAAATTGTGCTTTCCTTTCAAAACTGATTGGTCTCTGAAAAGATTTTTACCTATTCTTTCCTTATATGTGATTTGTAATTAGTGTTACTTTCCTTAATTATATTGCTGGCTTGATTTCTGGGTTTTGATTGTTTTGACTGACCTCTAATTGATTTCTGGATTTACTACTTACCTTGTTTAGCCTCAATCATGTCTACTGATTTGCCCGTGAAAGACTCTCCTTAATTTAAGTTTTACTTGCTGTTAATTTATTTCCGTTCGACCTAATTGATTGATGAATTGATGTTTCATGCCTTATTTGTGTGCGATTGATTCTCCTTACCTTATTTGTTTTGCTCTACTATGTGCTATATAAACATTTCATTGTTCTGATTTTAAAAGAGGCTAAAAGACACAAGCTCACACTCTTACATTCATACACTTATACACACTTGAGTTCTTCCTATTTTGCTGCATTGTCTAGCCGGCTGAAAGCCAAGGCTAGTCTCTTGGATTCCCATTGCCTTCATATTCCTATTTACTTTCTCCCTAACTGGTGTTGCCGACCTCAGCATGCTTCTATGTGACCTATGATTCCTATTTACTTCTTTCTCAACTAGCATGTTCTAGTTCCTGTTGTCTTGTTCTGTTTTTTATGAGTTCATTTTATTTCAAACCTCAGCATGCTTCTGTTAGGATCCATGCGTAAATGATTCCACCTAGTGATAGTTGCTAAACTAAGTACTTCCTATAATGTGAAACCTTGTTGACTTAGTTGAGTGTTCTATGTTCTGAGCATGACCAAACATTGCAAGTGTGTGTGGCCAATTCTGTCTGTTAAGTGATCCTAATATGAGTATTTAGTCTGAACAAGTACCAATCTACTTGAACTATGTGCTGAATATATTTGTTTTCTGGTACAGCTCTGTGTAACCTGAATATGCTTGCTTCTGGAGACTAAACTATTTTTTTCTAAAACTGCTCCCCTACTCTT
The DNA here is from genome assembly GCA_005239525.1 of Nicotiana knightiana. NCBI lineage: Eukaryota > Viridiplantae > Streptophyta > Magnoliopsida > Solanales > Solanaceae > Nicotiana > Nicotiana knightiana. The sequence goes on from ML391101.1 coordinate 60,370, forward strand.
TATATACTGGTTTTCAAACTTCTACTCGTAGTTATCTAGGTTCCTACCACCCCCAGTGTGAGCACTGCCTAGGGTCCTTGAGACACCTCTGAACTCTGACACGTTGGGGCTGGTCTTCCAATCTTTCACAAACTGTTTCTCTAAAAAAGGTTCTGGTGTGAGCATTGCCCAGGGTCCCTGAGGCCCTTGGAAACTTTGACACAGTGGAAGCCTGACTTTTAATGTGTCATGGATGGATCATTGCTATACTTCAAAGCTTTCTGTTGGAAGGTTTGGTTCCCAGGTTTATATTGGGCCTATGAAGGCTCCCTATAGTGTAATGGATATTATTATGCAATTTATTCATTCTGGGTTGTAATAATTTCTGTAATAATAGATTTGGGGTTGATTAGTGAAAGAGAGGGGGGGGGGGGGTTTCCTTCTATTTTTGTTAAATTTGGGTAGAAATCCTGCCTATAGGTATAATTATGTTGATCAAGTTGTGTGATTGCCATTGCTTGATTAGAGATCTTGCCTATAAGAACTTCTTGATTGTTCAGCTCTGTACTTTTAAAACTCGCATATTAGAGATCCGGTTTATAATTCTGCATTGGAAATCATGTCCTAGGATCCACACATTTTCAACCCCAACGTGCATTAGATACCATGTATATAGGATTCTGTTTGTTTGAATAATAACCTTTTCTTGCAATCTGCTTAAAATTCTGCCTACATACGTGCATAGATACCATGCTTATAGGAAATAAAGATCAGTTCAAACCTAGAAATCATGCCTATAGGAGTTAACTAATCCTATAGACTAGAAAACATGCTTATAGGAAATAAAGATCAGTTCAAACCTAGAAATCATGCCTATAGGGGTTAACGTTTCCGTCCACGTAGAGATCATGCCTATAGGAGTTAACTAATCCTATAGACTAGAAAACATGCTTATAGGAAATAAATCAGTTCTAACACCTAGAAATCATGCCTATAGGAGTTAACTAATTCTGCAAATTAGAAAGCATGTCTATAGGGTCTAAAGGATAAAAACCTATCTGTTAAAATCAGTAACTCGTTGTTAACAGATTTAGATACCATGCCTATAGGATTCTATTCTAGTTATCACCTTAGGCAAGCCTGTAGGATTATTAAGACTTCTGGGCTTAAAATTGTGATAGCTTGCTGCCTGGGATATGCCCGGATTCAAGGACTAAAATTAGTAGGCAAACTGATAGGTACCGCTGCTCGTTTTAATAAACTGATGTCTTATATTCCGTTTATGCTCATCTAGAAACCCTACCTATAGGGTATTAAATTGATAAAAACTTGTTTGAATTGCGTGCATTTGTTGTTTACTTGTGGAGGTTAACACGAGCCCTTATTTCCTCCTTATGTGACAGTCCTATCTGATTTTTTGTTTGTCGCTTAGTTTTTCCCATTTTTAAGCAACGTAGGTCAGTCTAGAACTACCTTAAATAGAGGTCCTAAACACCTCCAGGACCATAGGTAAGGGACGGGTAGTGCACGCTTAAGGCACGAGTTAGAAGCTATTAGAACGCTTAGGTAATAACTGAAAGATAGTAATTGGGTAGTAAAGAAGATGATGACATGTGCGCTAATACTATGTGTAGCACCCCAACTTGGGGAAAGCTACCAAGTATTGGACGAAAATGATCCTATAGGCTAAGAAACTTAGGACCCCTTTAATTCCTGCTTTAAAATAATAGTTGTCTAAATTGCTTTGCCCCAAAATAGAGTTTCTATTCAAATCCCTACTCAACACGGTGCCTTAAGGAGAATCCGAAGCTGGTTGCTAAAGGGAGTGGCTACCTACTGGAGCTTCGACCAAGCACCACCGGTCAATTCCGCTTTGGGGCAACCATCGCATAGCTATTCGGAGTTGCACTCAGAGACATTTTCTTTTCTTTTTCCGCTCCCCCGGGAAAAGTTTCAGCCTGCCTTCCACCGAATATAAAAAACCTTAGAGCTGCCTAACCTGCTGACATCCCGGCGAAGAGAGTAATGACTAATTCGCTTCATTAAGTTTGGCCGGGACCCATCTTTGTGGACCTCGAGGGGTTCCTGACACCTTCCCCTCAAGGTAATTTCGAGCCCTTACCCGATCTCTGGTGATGCAAACTAGTTTCATTAGTTATTAGCTTTAGGTGCCCTAACGCACCTTAATCTGTTAGGTGACGACTCTTCAAATCTCATATATCATCCCAAAAGGGAAGGGAGTTGTCTCATTAAACGTCGAAACCAGATTTCGCGAGAAAAGGGGGGCACGACAGCATGGCGACTCCGCTGGGGATAATTAGGCTTTTACCATAACGAACTTGCTTTTTGTGAATTAGTCTTTAAGCATGCTTTATTCTCTTTAATGCGTGCACACCGTTTCCCTTTCCCACTTTATGTGAATTTAATTGCCTATTTTCAAGAATTTATGATTTCTTTTTACTATGGAAACTAACTTGTCTCTTTGTTTTATTTTTTAAACGCCTTTTCAATTATTAAATACCACCTTTATTATTTTCTTTTAACGTTAAAATACGTGACAACGTACTATTTGTTGTTGCATAAAGCATCCTCAACATCATATTCCACTAATGCGTAATCAATACCTTAGCAACGCTTGATGAGTGTTTGCGCTCTTCCTACATATCACCCCTTAAATTCGGAAAGGCTTATTTGCGGTAAAACTAATCGATCAGTGGTGCAATCGACGGTTTCGTGCCTTTCCCCCTCGAGCTGTCCACTTGAGGGTACAATTCTAGACCTATATAGAAACCTTACTCTGATTAATTGTACATGCATCATGGTCAAACCTATCCAGGTTTAATATGTTGTCCACATAATAACCCTTTAAGAAAAGCCTTAACCAAAAGTCCGTCGGGGTTTCCATAATCCTAACGGAGGCAACCATGATATGTGCATTAATTTGGAGAAATAAGTGTCATTATGCTAATCATTGATGTATAAATAGTCGAATCTGGAGGGGGAAAGTGTCTAACCTTATTTGTTTTGCAGAAAATGAGGCATGAAATCCCCAAGTTCGACATGGTCTGTAACATACCACCATTGTTGCTAGATTGGTGGGAAGATCTTTCATCAAGTGAAAAAAAGCATGTGAAAAAGGTCCTAGGAAATTTGCCTTCTTTATTGGAAATCCAACCTAATAATATGTTGATTGAAGCCGCCACAACGTTCTGGGACAGTGAAAGATCTGTGTTTCGGTTTGGAAACATAGAATTGTTCCCTCTCTTGGAAGAAATAGGGGGATTTGCTGGACCGCCTTGGGACAGTCCCGTAAGGCTAGTTTTTTTTTTAAATGATGGGTCTGAAAAAGAACGACGATTTGTAGTGCCTGAAGAAATCCTACATACCCTTTGACTATATCTATGAACGATATGGTCATAGAAAATCCTACCGTATCTACCATGATGAATTATCTATCACTTCCTTGGTTTGAATTCACCGCAAGATTTTTGTGTTCATCGTTTGCTTTCTGGGTATGATAGTGTTTCCGATGAAAGGGGACAGAATTCATACCAGACTGGCCATGGTAACAAAAACCTTAATGGAGGTGATCGAGGGGAAAACATACACCATTGTCCCTATGATCATAGCAGACATATATCGGGCCTTGGACCGCTACCAGAAGGGATTCAAACACTTCGAGGGTTGTAATCTGCTGCTACATGTTTGGTTGTTAGAGCATCTCCAGAGAGGTCAATACCGTCAAGAGTTTCCACGAAGGCCGTGGAATGATCATATAGCTTTCCATCACCCTAAGAGAATGACCTATATCCTAGAAAGGTTTGCTCAACCAGAGAGTGCTACAGAATGGGTGCACTTTTTCGATAATTTGACTGAGGATCAGGTTCAATGGATGATAGAATGGTTCCCTACTGACGAGTTCATCATCACATCTCGGGACGTTCCGAACTTGGTGTTGATCGGGTTAAGGGGCATATACCCTTATGTTCCCGTCAGAGTTATGAGATAAGCAGGCAGGAAGCAAGCAATACCGCGGATCGTTAAAATGAGTCATTATAGGGCAGATTTTCAGGATGACGACCTCCCATACAAATGTGAAGCTCAGCATATGTGGCACCTAAAGATTATATTAGAAAGGGACACCATCGAACCAGACCGATATCACGCGGAGCACGTGTGCTTTTAACCATCATGGTTGGAGGACTGCATAGTAGGATAGTCGAGCCAGGGGTCGATCGAGGAAACAGAGTCATAGATGAAGCTGCCAAAGACCAGGTTAAGTATAACAGACTGCACAAAAGGGTTCACGATTCCGAGACTGAGCATCTGGAGCAACACAAGACTGATATGGGATTAGTCAATGAATGGAAGGAAGCGTCTACCAGATCGAATGAAAGGTTAGAATATCTGGAGCTGAGTCTGATGGAACTGGAAGGGAAGATGAGGAAAAGAGTCATAGACTGCCGGAATGATGAAGGTATCGAAGGAGGACATCTAGCAAGGGCATACCTAGTGCTGGACATGCGCGACCTGGGGAACCTGATTGATGGAGCCAAGACAGTCGGGCCTGGAGAAGTTCCTTCTAGGACCAAGTAGATTAGGTTTATTCATTTTGCTTTTAAAATTTAATAAGGCCAAGTGTCATTAGTGACTTATCTTATTTAGTGTCGTTTTAGATTCATCTATTTTACATTAATGAAATGAGGAAATTATTGACACTGAAGTTCTCCAAATCAACTTGTCTCTAGACCTACCTCGGCCACAACGTGGCTCCCAAATTAGGACGCGAATTTACATTCCCGCACTATGTGTTTAAATATTGCAAATACTCTTTTGGAGCCTTTACTGACTTGGTTACCTTTTGCTTTTCTTTCCTTTTTTATTATTATTCCCATTCCCCAAGGTTGGTTCACACATACTGGCATCATCATCATATCACACCAAATCCAGGGGACCTCATCCTCCTCCAAGTGCATCCAAAGGCAAAGGTGTTGACCCAAGTCACTGCATGGTTTTGAAGATTGACAAATGCCTACCTAGTTGAACCAGGTCCATCAGTGAAAACATCTCGAACGAACCAATTGGCACAAGAACCGTACATGCACAGGAGATAAACGTGATCTGTGAATTATCCATAAACTAAGAGGTTGTCTACTAATGCGAAAAGGTTTCAAATTGGTAAGGGGTTAGAGTTCGAGTTCAGCAAGTACAAAAATAAAGGAAGGAATTTGAGTTAAACACAAACTCTTCCACCAAGGAAGAGTTGCATTAGAACTAAACAAGAACATCTCAACTTCTGGCGCTATATAATGTTGAAGTATTCCTACTGAAGATTCATTCGCACAAAGACAGAATTGAAGCAAGAACTGAAGGCAAAATTACCAGAGAAATTTTGCAAGCAGAATCCTTGTGCGACACAAAGGCTACTGACCAGCTAGAAGAACCAGTTCCATCTGTTTGTCTTTCGAGTCTGATTGGTTGTAGTAGGTGATTTAATATTGTATATTTCATCTTATTAGAAGTAATTGTAATAGGTACACATTGTTCAAGTTAGAGTTAACTTGAAGCTTGTCGCAATTAGCTAGGGGCTAGTTTGCTACAAAGGGATTAGAGTTAGTCCTATGTTTACAAAAGAGTTTATTTTGTAAATTCTATTTGGCTCAGTGATGTAGTGAAGAGTTTGGGAAAATCCTACTGAGGAGTAGGTCATGGTTTTTTCACCTTTTGAGCCAGGTATTTTCCACGTAAAAATCTCTGTGTTTTTACTTTACTGCACTTATTATTCCGCACCAGTAGAAGTTGAAACACCAAGAAGAACCAGGTTCTTCTATTGAGATAGCACTCGAAAATTGGACACCACACAAATCACCCCCCCCCCCTCCTCTTGTGTGGTATTGACGTATACAACACCAAAAGGGAAAGATAAAATGGATAATATAAGTAGCGACAACACCGCACATGCTGAGAATGTGGAAACTTCTGATGGTCGGAGTAATCCAGCACCAAATGACTTGGTTTTGCGACTTGAAAAGAAAATACTTGAAATACAAGGTGATCTTGAGCAGGTCCATAACTTGCCAATCCTCTCCCTCACACTAAACGTCCCAGATATCAACCATCCAAATACCCAAAAATCGGCACCTCCCTAGAATGCACCCGACCCACGCCCGCGGAATCCTCCTGTACCCCATCAATATACAACCCCTCCTAAAAATCCTTTACCCGTACCTACGCTTCTTCAACATCAGCATCTCCCGACTCAATATCTATTGACCACTTACCGCACTCCTCAGAATATCCCACAACCTATCCCTGATCCCCAAAACTCAACCAATGATGAGCACTATACCCAAATTCATGGCCTGTACCAAAACAACCCCATATACGTGGAAACCTTACCCCATTCCACTCAACCAATATCATATACACCAGAATCCACCGAGAAGGACCTGCTCATTAAAAACATGGCATATGAGCTCAAGAAACTCACAAGTCAAGTTTAGGGTCTTGAAGGAGGCAAAGGAATCGAAGGTCTGAATTACGAGGATTTATGCACTCAGCTAGATGTGGAACTGTCGGAGGGTTACAAATCTCCCAAGTTTGAAATGTTTGATGGAACAGGTGACCCAAGGGTTCACTTGAGAACTTACTGTGACAAGCTCGTAGGGGTTGGAAAGGACGAAGGGATTCGAATGAAGCTATACATGAGAAGCGTCACTGGAGACGCCCTATCCTGGTACATAAGCCAGAAGCCCAAGAAATGGGCTAATTGGGTGAACACGGCATTAGATTTCATGGACAGACTCAGATTCAACACAGAGAATGCACCTGATGTTTTCTATATCCAGGACCTAAAGAAGAAACCAACCGAGACTTTCCGTGAGTATGCTACTCGGTGGAGGTCAGAGGAAGCAAAGGTCAGGCCGGCATTAGATGGGGAACAGATGAAAAAGTTCTTTGTCAGAGCGTAGTGTTGACCCAAGTCACTGCATAGTTTTGAAGATTGACAAATGTCTGACCAGTTGAACCAGGTCTATCAGAGCATACATACTTGACCTGACGCGTTGGCACACAAACCTTATATGCATAGGAGATGAATGCGAGTGTGAAGTATCAATGAACAAGGAGAGTGTGCGAAAAGGTTGAAAATTGATAAGAGAATAGAAGTTGAATTCAGCAAGGACAGTAACGAAGGAAGGAAGTTGAGTTTAATACGAACTCGTTCTCCCAGGTAGAGTTGTACCAAAACTAAACGACAAACTCAAAGACTGACTTTATAAATAATTGAAGTATCTTTTCTTAAATTAAGAACGCACATATGCAGAACTGAATCAAGATCTGAAAGCAAATTCCCAGATATTTTGCAAGCAGTATTACTGTGCGATACAAGGGCTACAGACCAACTAGAAGAACTAGTTCCATCTGTTTGTAATTGAGTCTATTTGGTTGTAGTAGGAGATTTAATATTGTATCTTTTCAGCTTTCATAGAAGCAATTGTAATAGGTATGCATTTTTCAAGTTAGAGTTAACTTGAAGCTTGTAGAAATTAGCTAGAGGCTAGTTACTACGAAGGGATTAGAGTTAGTCCTAGGATTACAAAAGAGTTTATTTTGTAAGTCCGTTTGGCTCAGAGTTTTAGTGAAGAGTTTAAGCAAATCCTACTGATGAGTAGGCTGTGGTTTTTTCACCTTTTGAGCTAGGTGTTTTCCACGTAAAAATCTCTGTGTTTTTACTTTACTGCTTCTATTATTCCGCAACAGTAGAAGTTGGAACACCAAGAAGAACCAGGTTCTTCTAGAGGGAGCACTCGAAAATTGGGTACCACACAAATTAACCTATCTTCTTGTGTGGTATTGACGTCTAAAACATCAATTGGTATCAGAGTAGGCTATCCTTGAAATGCTAACACCTTGGAGAAGATCAAGATGAGTGCACCACCTGGAAACTGGGAGGGTCAATCAACTGCATTGCCACCACTCTTCAATGGCCAGTATTACTATTGGTGGAAAAATAGGATGAAGGACCACCTGATTGGAGAAGACTATGAACTCTGGGACATAGTCACTGACGGTACTCTAGCTACTTGATTTCATAAATGATTCTGAGGAAACAACCAAAGAGAAGGATCAACTATCTAAAGAATGAGAAATTCTAAAAACAAAGTGCATGAACCTGGAAATCAGAGTCAGTGAATCTGAAAAGAAAAACACTGTCTTGTTGAACCTGATTCATCCACTTGAAACTGAGATTCTAGAACTAAAATCTGAAAACTTAAAGCTAAAGTTAGGATCCAGTAAAAAGGTTGTTGATTATTCTCATATCATGTTAGAAGAAAACGTGGGAAAACTAAAATATAAGATGTATGACAAGGATGAACAGATAAGAACTCTTAACGAAGAACTTGGCAAAGTCAAACATGAATTAGATCGAACTTGTAAATGGAATAAATCCTCTGATGAATCATAGTAGCAACCTGAGAGGGATTAGCTTTGGAAGATAATTGCCCAAGTGGGATCCCAAAAGCAAGTATCTCACACTCCATGAGAATAAAATATGCACCCATTGTGGTAAGACTGGCCACTACAAATATGAGTGTACAGCAAAAGAGTAGGCTAGTCGAAAAAATGAGAGGTTTGTAAAAAGAAAAAACTGGCTACCAAATTGGGCCAGAAAAAATTTGATTCATCCATTCTCTCATAGAAAAAGATCCAAACTAGTTTGGGTTCTTAAAACTAACCCCTGATTCTTTTGTAGGTTCAAGTGAGAGAATCAGCCAAATGTGGTATTTGGATAATGGCTGCTCAAAGCATATGACAGGGAACATGTAACAGTTCCTTTCACTTGAAAGTCTCAAAGGAGGAAATGTCTCCTTTGGAAACGGAAAGAAAGGTGAAATTATTGGGGTTGGTAAGGTAGGTAAGGATGACACACGATCTATTGAACATGTGTATCTAATAGATGGCTTGAAATATAGCCTGATCAGTGTATCACAGTTGTGTGACAGAGGTAACCTGGTTGCTTTTACTTCCACAAAATGTTTTGTGATTAACCTTCTTACTGACAAGATTGTTTTGCAGGGAAAAAGAATGAATAACATCTATGTCATAGACTTGTCCACACTGTCTGAAAATGAACTCACTTGCCTAAGNTATTTTTTTTCATGGAAAAAGAATGAATAACATCTATGTCATAGACTTATCCACACTGTCTGAAAATGAACTCACTTGCCTAAGTGTGTTTGGCAGTGATCCCCTCATGTGGCACAAACGACTTGGTCATGTGAATCTGACTCAGCTTAACAAACTATTCTCTAAGGACTTAGTGGTAAGACTTTCTAACATTAAGTTCAAGGAGGACAAAGTTTGTGCGGCATGTTCCAGGGGGAAGCAGGTAAGGTCCTCTTTCAAAAGTAAGAAAATAGTCAGTACCACCAGGACGTTGGAACTGGTTCATATGGATCTGTGTGGTCCTATGAGAACTCTGAGTAGAGGTGGTAAGAGTTATGTGATGGTTCTAGTTGATGATTATTCAAGGTTCACTTGGACCTTATTCTTGGCATCTAAGGGTGAAGCATTTGATATGTTCACCTCATTTGTCAAGAAAACTCAAAATCAATTAGGACATCAACTGGCATCAATAAGATCTGACCATGGTACTCAATTTGAGAATGCTAAGTTTTCTGAGTTCTGTGATGAACATGGTGTCAATCATAAATTTTTTGCTCCTAGAACCCAACATCAAAATGGGGTTGTTGAAAGGAAAAACAAAACTCTTGAAGACATGGCAAGAACCATGCTTCTATCTAGCAAACTTTCTCATAGCTTCTGGGCTGAAGCAATAAACACTGCTTATTACATAATCAATAGATGCATGACCATACCTCTGGTAGAGAAAACTCCTTATGAATTACTTAAAGGGAGAAAGCCCAACATATCCCACTTTAGGGCTTTTGGATGCAAGTGTTTTGTGCATAATAATGGCAAAGATTCCCTAGGAAAATTTGACCCCAGAAGTGACGAGGGAGTATTCTTGGGATATTCATCACATATCAAAGCTTATAAGGTGTATAATAAAAGAACTATGTGTGTAGAATAAAGTGTACATGTTTTCTTTGATGAAACTAACACTCTTGCTGAGAGACAGGAACCAGACGATGAGGATGGAACTGTTACAATGAAATAAAGCAAGACTAGTTGTTCAAGGGTATATTCAAGAAGAGGGAATTGACTATGATGAGAACTTTGCCCTTATGGCAAGACTGGAGGCAATCAGACTTCTTATAGCATTTGCTGCACACATGGAATTCACTCTTCATCTGATGGATGTTAAGAGTGCCTTTCTCAAATCTATCTGAAGGAAGATGTATTTGTCAAGTAGCCTCCAGGTTTTGAAAGCAAGGAGTCACCTGACCACGTATACAAACTCGACAAGGCTCTGTATGGTCTCAAACAAGCACCAAGAGCATGGTACGAATGATTATCAAAATTCCTGCTAGAACATGGGTACAAACGAGGCAAAATTGACAGTACCTTGTTCTTCAAGGAAAAAGGTAAGGATCTCTTAGTTGTGCAAATATACGTGGATGATATTATATTTGGGGCGACTGCTGAAAAATTAAGCAAGGAATTTGCTATGCTTATGGGGAGTGAGTTTGAGATGAGTATGATAGGTGAGCTAAACTTCTTCTTAGGCTTGAAAATCAAGAAAAACTCAAATGGAACAATGGTCCACCAACAAAAGTATGTGAAAGAATTTCTCAAGAAGTTTAAAATGGAAGACTCAAAGGAAATAGACACTCCCATAGCCACAACTACGAAATTAAATGTGGATGAACCTGGTTCATCCGTTGATCATAAGCTATACAGAGGGATGATTAGGTCTCTATTATATCTCACTGCCAGCAGACCTGATATTGTGCTCAGCGTGGGACTGTGTGCTAGGTTTCAGGCAAATCCAAAGGAGTCCCACCTCACTACAGTGAAGAGAATTTTGAAATATTTGAAAGGCACCACTGATTTGTGCTTTTGGTATCCTAAAGGTAGTAATTTCAACCTTGTAGGATATGCTGATGCTGATTATGCAGGTTTCCTGGTTGACAGGAAAAGTACTTCAGTTATGGCTCACTTTCTGGGCTCATCTATTGTGTCTTGGGCTACCAAGAAATAAAATTCAGTAGCCTTATCTACTGCTGAGGCTGAATATGTGGTTGCAGCCTCATATTGTGCTCAGTTTCTATAGATCAAGCAACAACTCATGGACTTTGGTATCGATGTGGGATGTATTCCTATTTTTTGTGATAACACTAGTGTCATTAGTATGATGAAGAACCTGATTCATCATAAGAGAACTAAGCACATAGATGTTAGACACCATTTCCTGAGGGATAACTATGAAAAAGGAATGATCTCAATTGAATTTGTGCTACCAATCAACAAATTGCATATATATTTACTAAAGCACTGAGTAGGGAGCATTTTTAAGAGAAACAGGCTTGAATTAGGGATGATTAAAATCACCTGATTGAAGAAAAAAATTTGGCTAGAAACACTAACATAGATAATCAACCAGTCTAATCATTGCTCAAAATCATGACTTTACTGTCATATTCTCTTGTCATGTATTAATATGATTCCCTGGTTGCTAATGATGTTTCTCTATCTTTGTAAATTGAGGAAAACTAAGGACTTTAACACGATGAACCTAGTTCATCTCTGCTGGTTCATCTGACTGACAAGGTACGTGCTCATCTCCATACAATTATTGAACTAATTATAGTCACACATGAGCAGGATTCTATCTATATTTGGTTCAATTCAAATTCTTTGTACTAATCCCTAAATGATCTCGTTCCAAGAAGTCACATCAGTACTCAATTAGCCTAGAGGTAGGGAACTCTTAATCGTCTAATCAATGACACTCCTACAACTATTAGACTTTCACTTGAATAAATATTCTACTCGTTGTATAATTAATAGCCATATCTCATATAAGGGTCATCATTACTCTCCTCTTCATAAAGTAAACGTCGAACCAAGATCATTAGTCTTCAAACCTAAAAATTGATCACTTTTCTTTTTTTCCTAACAACACTAGTAATCATGTCTTCACCACCATCTGCTTCTTCTTCTTCATCACCAAATCGTAATTATGATGGAGGGAACTATGAATCAGATTCAAATTCTCCATCTATATACAATTCTCAATCACCTGAAAACCCTCATATTCCTGAAAACCCTCTTGTTCCATAACCCACATCTAACCCTAACCCAGCCCCTCGTAGTTGTCGTGCAAAGGTTCTTGGAGGCAATTCTGTAGGCTGAAAAGGATAATAATTCTGAATCATCAAGTGAATCTTTTAAATCAGCCAACGAGGATGAAGCACCTGGTTCATCAAATTCTGAACAAGGTAATCCTGATGCAATTTCTAAGTCTGTTAATGCTAAGAACAAGTTTGTTATGGTTGGTTCAGTAGTTGATTTGAAGTGCCTAGTAGGCAAAGAAAATTGGAAAAAGGTAAAGTTCTTGAGGGAAAGGGATTTGGGGAGGATGGTACTACATTGACTATTTGTGGTCCCATTCCTGAGAAGGTTGGAGAAGATGTCACAGAGTTAAGGGGAAGTGTAGTCGAGGAAGAAACGGCAGGTCTAGCAAGCTTAAAAAGGAGTAGATGAACCTGGTTCATCTGGGGACGAGAAATTGGCTGACAGGCTAAGGAAACTGGGGGAGTCCTATAACCCCAAGAAAAGGAGGACTCAGAAGTCCAAGAAGGCTACTAACCCAGTTCCTTCTAAGAAGAGGAAATATTATGGAGTTGCTGATGCTCCTGTTCCTAAGGTGCGTGCTACACGTAGTGCTATGAGAGAGGAAGAAGAACTGTTTGAGAAGGCTCTGCTTGAGAGCACGAAAAAGAGAGCTGCAAACAGAAAGGCAAAAGTAGGAGAGCCTGTTGTTGCTGTTGTGGTTGAAGAGGATACGATGGACCTGGTCCATCATGAGGAGAAGACTACTCTTGTTGTGGTTGAGGCACTAAAATCAAAAAGGGCTAAGGCTTCTTCAAAGAAGTCAGCTACAGTGTCTGCCACACCTACAAGAATCGTTAAAAGGACCAGGTCCAAGGCAAGAAAAGTGAAGGTCGTTGAGAAAGATGATGATAAAGAGTGGAGCGGAGAAGATGAGGGTAAGTTGGTGAAGTGACTGATAGAATCACCTTGTTTGGAAAAAGAAAGATTCTGAAAGGAAAGTTGTTGAAGGATCTCGAGGAACCTGGGATGAGATACCTGCTGGACACACTGGATGTTCAGTGGTGGAAGAACATGGTCCTTCACATGGAAGGAAGGTTGGCTAGAGCTGAACTGGTGGAGTTCATGGGTAATGAAGTGGTCAAGGACGGCAGGGTCACTACCACAGTCAAAGGAATTCAAGTCTCCTTTGATGCTGCAGAGCTGGGAGAAATTCTGCACATTCCTGCTGAGGGCTACGAAGATTACACGAAGCAACGATGGCCTAGTTTGGATGGGATGGCCTCAGCGATCAACATTACCAGATTCTTCAGCGACAATGAAAGGGATATTGAACCCAAGCCAGTCTACAAAAATGAAATGAAGCCAGAACACAAGTTGCTCTTCGAGTTTGTCATCAAGTTCTTGCTGCTAAGACAAGAAAGAAGGCACATAGCCAACTATATGGATCTGATCTTAATGGAGTGTTTGTATAGGGGAAAGCAGATCAATTGTCCAGCCTTCATCATCCAACTCCTGGATAGAGTTATGAATGGAACAAAAGCACATGCAATCCCATATGGATTTATTCTGATAGCTGTGCTTGCTCATTTTGATGTTCCTTTGAAAAAGGCTAAGATGGCTACTGCCAAGGACTATTTTCGGAAGGATACTTTGCTGACTTGCGATTATACTGTCAATGATCCTGCAGATGAACCTGGTTCATCTAGGAAGCAACCTGTCAACATCAAAGTTATAACTCTGGTGCAGGAAAGCGAGATCAAGGATATGGAAATCCTTTGTTTGAAATCTCGTTTGATTGAGGTTGAAGCTGAGCGGGATGCTCTCAGGGCTGAATTAGCAAAAGAGAAGGAAAAGAACGAGGGTGTTCTTAATCAGATGCTTTCTCTTCTACAAACCAAGACCACAACCTCCTCTGCACCTTCCCATCCTTAGGCTGTCCAGAGCTACCAAAACCCCTCTTAGACCAGTTGTTTGTTTCTGTTGTTTTTATTCTGTTTTGCTCATGGTTATGGCTGTTTTTTGTTTAGTTGTATGGTGTTTGATGTTCGTTCCTAATCAATGAATTTTTGTTGTTTTGTTATTGACTTGTTTCAATTTCTTAGATAGCTTACATTTATTGGTTTCTTATGATGATTAATCATGTGTGCACCTGTAGTTGCCTCCATGACATGAGTAATTGTTAACAACACTGGTGATTTTATCATTTTGCAAATTTTTCGATGATACCAAAAGAGGGAAGACAAGTGCTTTTATATTTCAAGTAATATTTATAACCTAATGAACCTGGTTTCTCTATAATAAAATCTTAAAAACATACAAAGTGTTTGATCTGTATACAGGGAGAAGCACAGAGTTTGTCATCATCAAAAAGGGTGAATTTGTTGACCCAAGTCACTGCATAGTTTTGAAGATTGACAAATGTCTGACCAGTTGAACCACGTCCATCAGAGCATACATACTTGACCTGATGCATTGGCACACAAACCTTATATGCATAGGAGATGAATGTGAGTGTGAAGTATCAATGAAAAAGGAGAGTGTCTCCTAATGCGAAAAGGTTGCAAATTGATAAGAGAACAGAAGTTGAATTCAGAAAGGACAGTAACGAAGGAAGGAAGTTGAGTTTAATACGAACTCGTTCTCCCAGGTAGAGTTGTACCAGAACTGAATGACAAACTTAACAACTGACTTTATAAATAATTGAAGTATTCTTGCTTGAATTAAGAACGCACAAGTGCAGAAGTGAATCAAGATCTGAAAGAAAAATTCCCAGATATTTTGCAAGCTGAATTACTATGCGATACAAGGGCTACAGACTAGCTAGAAGAACCAGTTCCATCTGTTTTTCATTGAGTCTAGTTGGTTGTAGTAAGAGATTTAATATTGTATCTTTTCAGCTTTCATAGAAGCAATTGTAATAGGTACGCATTGTTCAAGTTAGAGTTAACTTGAAGCTTGTAGAAATTATCTAGAGGCTAGTTACTACGAAGGGATTAGAGTTAGTCCTAGGATTACAAAAGAGTTTATTTGTAAGTCCATTTGTCTTAGAGTTTTAGTGAAGAGTTTGAGCAAATCCTACTGAGGAGTAGGTCGTGGTTTTTTCACCTTTTGAGCCAGATGTTTTCCACGTAAAAATCTTTGTGTTTTTACTTTGCTGCTTTTATTATTCCGCAACAGTAGAAGTTGGAACACCAAGGAGAACCAAGTTCTTCTAGAGGGACAGCACTCAAAAATTGGGTACCACACAAATTAACCTATCTTCTTGTGTGGTATTGACGTCTAAAACATCACGCAGGATCCGTAATATTACGAAAGGTTAATGGTTTTCGAGAATCACAAGTTCTCTGATATCATCAAACTCAGAGAAAGGATCGAGGAAGGTATTAAAAGTGGAATTGTGCCGAATTTGAGGAACTGCAGGCCATGAACAAAGCATTTCAATCAGGTGTCCTATCAAGGAAGAAATAAGTGGGAGAAATAATGGTTGCCCAAGGCCCAAAAACTCCATTTGTATACCAAACACCTCCACCCACATACCAACTATTACCTCCTAGATATTCCCAGCCTGCTACCGCCTACCATGCCTATAATTCCCAACCATCCTATTAATAGTCACCTCCAACTCATCAAAACTACCAAAAATCCAGGCTTAATTTTGACCGTAAACCACCCAGACAGTATACCGCCATTGCTAAACCCATCGACCAGTTGTACGAAAGGTTGAAAGTTGCTGGTAATGTCACCCCTATTCTCGCTGCGGCAATGGAGAATTCATCTTAATGGGTCAATCCAAACAAGACATATGCGTACCATTTTGGTATGAAGGGACACACTGTTGACGAGTGTCGCACCTTGAAAGACAAGATCCAAACAATGATAGATAACAAGGCCATACAGGCAAAGGAAATTGCACCTAATGTCCGCAACAATCCCCTCCCAGATTATAGGGGCGAAGGGGTCAATGTAATAGAAATTGATGAAGAGTGGGATCTCGAGGGGTCAATCGGGCTTATTAGAGAAGGTGATGATCCTAAGAAGCCTGCAGTCACGCTCAATCCCATTGTGGTACGTGTACAGCCGCCAATTGAAGTTGAGATACACGCATCAGCTCCCTTCGAGGTAGAAGTGACCCCACCTGCAGTAATACCCGCTCCATTTAAGGTGTAGATGGCCACACCTTTCATTGTGATGGTGGCAACCACACCGCCCTTCAGTTCCAATGATGTATTTTGGGATTATGTGGCCGAGGCTAGAAGAAAAGGAAGTTCAAAGATGGAGGAATCCGGTGCATCACAAGGAATGACTAGAATAGGAAGAGTTTATACACCTGAACATTTGGGAGAAGCCAGTAAGCAAGCTTCCAGCAAATCGCCGTTATTGAGACTGGTCCAGATGACCTCTGGAGGAAGGTACAGGCAAGGGAGTATTCTGTCGTCCATCATCTGAATAAGACCCCACCCAAATATCTATCCTATCGTTGCTGCAAAATTCTGATGCACATAGGAACGCTCTGATGAAGGTATTGAATGAAGCATATGTGCCCAACAACATCACTAGCTGAGAAATTTCCAATATGGTGGGGCAAGTGCTAGAAAGCCACAAGATCACCTTCCATGAGGACGAACTGCCACTTGAAGGGTTAAGTCACAATAGGTCACTGCACATCACGGTGCAATGCGAAGATAAGCTTGTCGCCAGAGTTTTGATAGATGGAGGATCTAGCCTCAACATTTGCCCGTTGACAACTCTGAAAAGGTTGGGCAAGGGTTTACACGAGATAAGAGCAGGGACTATGAATGTGAAAGCATTCGACGGGTCTCAAAGGGCTACAATTGGAGAAACCAATCTCGGCCTGTAGATGGGTCCCACTTGGTTTGATGTTGAGTTTCATGTGCGGGACATATCAATCTCCTATAATCTGATGTTGGGACGACCTTGGATACATGATGCTGGGGTTGTAGTCATCAAGAAGTAATCATCCATGGAGAGGAGAGTAACCCCATTTACTCCAGTCAGACTATCCCGGTGGTTGAAAATAAAAGGAGATAGGTGGAGAAACTTACTATCGCATAGAGCGTGTTAATGCAATTGTAAAGGACAAGTGGTGGAGTAGAGAGATAGAAAGCATATTAGCATGGAAAGGGTATGAACCTGGTAAGGGGCTTGGTAAGAATCTTCAAGGTATCTCCAAACCAGTACAAGAAGCACCATGGTACGACCTTTGGGCTAGGGTATCAATACACATGGAAGGAATACAATGATTGGTCACCGCCATGGCATGGTCCATACTACCCTCTTGAACAGCCCATACCGCACTTAAGCCATACTTTCCATCAGGCCGATGTTATATGGGGGTCAGAGGAAGAAGAAGCATTGGCAGCATTGAGGAATTTGTTCTTGGAAGATGATGATATGGACTACTGTGTGATCGTCGAGGAGGAGACGGGGGAAGGCCCTACCATCCAAGCTGCGGAGAGAGGAGCATTCCTCAAGAACTGGATTGTTAGACCATCAAGGGCCCGACGAGTCCCGGGGTAGCAAGGCTGAATAGCATTATTTACTTTTTATGAAAATGATTTCCATTTTTGTGTTTTTGTTTTAAACAATATTTTCAATGTCCTCAAAATGTTATTTGAGCTACTGAAAATCATTTTTCTTAACGCTTTAAATAGCTCGATGTTTTATTATTACTGCTTTTCTCTCATGTTTTTATCCCTACACCATTACTATTTCCTATCTTGATGAACCGACAATTGTGGCATGTAATGAGACAACGCAACAAAAGGATAGTGATTCAGAAGAGGAAGATGTAACACCTGAAGAGATTGTCAGAAGGTGGAGGATTTTGAGACCAAGGCCAAGTCCAACCTTGACGAAACTGAGATAGTCAACTTGGGAGATTCTGAAACCGTCAAGGAAACCCGCATAAGCATCCATTTGTCACCGTCAGAGAAAGAGGAATACACTCGGTTCCCAAAAGAATATGAGGACATCTTTGCATGGTCATACGATGATATGACCGGGTTAAGCACCTCCATTGTGGCCCATAAGTTTCCCATAAACCCAATGTGTACGCCAGTCAATCAGAAACTCAGGAAATTCAAGTCGGACATGAGCCTGAAAATCAAGGAGGAGGTTACTAAGAAGATCAAAGACAAGGTCCTCATTGTAGTTGAATATCCAATCTGGTTAGCCAACATTGTGCCTATTCCGAAGAAATATAGGAAAGTCATAGTTTGTGTTGATTATCGAGATCTCAACAGAGCCAGCCCAAAGGATGATTTCCCGCTGCCAAATGTACACATTCTGATCGACTGTTATGCCAAACATGAAATCTAGTCCTTTGTAGATTGTTTCGCAGGTTACCATCAGATCTAGATGGATAAAGAAGACGCCGATAAAACAGCCTTTATTACACCATGGGGAGTGTACTGCTACAAAATGATGACGTTCGGTCTAAAGAACGCCGGGGCCACCTACATGAGGGCCATGACAACTACTTTTCATGACATGATACATAAGGAGATAGAGGTATATGTGGATGATGTCATCATTAAATCCAAGAAGGACACAAATCACATAGCAGACTTGAAGAAATTCTTTGACCGATTGTGGAAATACAACCTGAAGCTAAACCTTGCAAAGTGTGCATTCGGGGTTCCTGCCGGAAAGCTGTTAGGATTCATCGTCAGTCGCCGAGGAATAGAATTAGACCCATCAAAGGTCAAAGTCATCCAAGAATTACCACCACCAAAAATCAAGAAAGATGTGATGAGTTTCCTGGGACGCCTCAAATACATCAGCCACTTCATAATACAGTTCACAGTAATATGTGAGCCGATTTTCAAAATGCTGAAGAAGGACGCTGCAGCCAGTTTGACCGAGGATTGTCAAAAGGCTTTTGACAATATAAAGGAATAATTGTCCGAGCCACCATATTTAGTCCCTCCGGAGCCGAGCAGACTATTACTACTCTACCTTGCAGTGTTAGATGGAGCTTTTGGTTGCATTTTGGGACGGCATGACGAGACAGGGAGAAAGGAACAGGTCATCTATTACCTGAGTAAGAAGTTCACTCCTTATGAAGTGCGGTACTCTTTGCTGGAACGCACTTGTTGCGCATTAACCTGGATAGCTCAGAATCTAAGACATTACTTCTGTGCTTATACGACGTACCTTATATCGAGGATGGATCCCTTAAAATACATCTTTCAGAAGCCTATGCCCACCGGAAAGCTGGCCAAGTGGAAAATCTTGCTGAGTGAGTTCGACATCATCTATGTAACTCAGAAAGAAGTCAAGGGACAAGCATTGGTAGACCATCTTGCTGAAAATCCTGTGGGAGGAGAATACAAACCCCTGAAAACGTACTTTCCTGATGAAGAGGTATCATCCGTAGGAGAAGACATTGTTGAAGCCTACGATGGTTGGAGAATGTTCTTCGACGGGGTGGAAAACTTCAAAGGAGTTGGCATTGGATCCGTCTTGGTATCAAAAACTGGTCAACATTATCCGGTGTCTGCAAAACTCAGATTCCCCTGCACTAACAACATGGCGAAATATGAAGCTTGCATATAAGGGCTCAACATGGCTATTGATATGAACATTCAGATCTACTAGTACACCAAGTACAAGGAGAATGGGCTACCAAGAATTCCAAGATATTTCCATACCTACGTCATGTGCAAGAATTGAACCAGAGGTTCACAAAAATAGAGTTTTGGCATGTCCCTATGATTCATTATGCGTTTGTTGACGCATTGGCTACTTTGTCATCAATGATACAACATCCAGATAAGAACTTCATCGATCCCATTCCAGTAAGGATCCATAATCAGCCGACATATTGTGCTCACGTTGAAGAATAAACGGACGGAAATCACTGGTTCCACAACATCAAAGAGTATTTGACAACAGGAGAATACCCAGAGCATACAAACCAAATTCAGAAATGCACCCTTCAGAGATTGTCCAATCACTTCTTCCAAAGCGGAGGAACCCTATACAGGAGAACTCCCGATCTGGGACTGTTAAGGTGTGTTGACGCAAAACAGGCTTCGAAATTGCTCGAGAAGATACATGCCGGAACCTGCGGCCCACACATGAAAGTCTTTGTCTTGGCCAAGAAGATACTCAGGGTCGGTTACTTTTGGATGACCATGGAGACAAATTGCATCCGGTATGTTCAAAAATATTACCAATGTAAAATACATGCAGACATGATAAAAGTGTCACCAAACGAGCTTATGCAACAAGCTCACCTTGGCCTTTTGCTGCTTGGGGATGGACGTCATTGGTCCAATCGAGCCCACCGCCTCAAACGGGCACCGGTTCATTCTGGTGGCCATCGACTACTTCACCAAATGGGTTGAAGCTCCATCTTACAAAGTTGTGACCAAGAAGGTCGTTGCGGATTTTTTCAGCGACCGAATCGTTTGCCGATTTGGAGTTCCAGAGTCCATCATCACTGACAATGCCACCAATCTCAACAATGACCTAATGAAAGCCATGTGTGAAACTTTCAAAATCAGGCACAAAAACTCCACAGCATACAGGCCTCAAATGATCGGAGCCGTGGAGGCTTCCAACAAGAACATCAAGAAGATACTAAGGAAAATGGTAAAGAATCACAAACAATGACCGGAGAAGCTACCATTCGCCTTACTGGGATACCGTACCACAGTCCGCACATCAACTGGGGCAGCTCCCTATCTGCTAGTTTGTGGTACTGAAGCGGTCATTCCCGCTGAAGTGGAAACTCCTTCTTTAAGGACCATACAAGAAGCCAAACTCAGCGACGCAGAATGGACAATGAGCCGCTATAAGAAACTCCCTCATAGACGGAAAGAGAATGAATGCAGTATGTCACATTCAACTTTATCAGAACAGAATGTCCACAGCCTTCAACAAAAGGGTAATACCGAGACAATTCACACCGGGGCAGCTGGTGCTGAAAAAGATCTTTCCACATCAAGATGAATCCAAAGGAAAATTCTCACCCAACTGGAAAGGTCCTTACATGGTTCACAGGGTATTAACAGGAGGAGCACTCATACTCGCAGAGATGGACAGAGAAATCTGGCCAAAGCCTATCAATTCAGATGCAGTCAAAAGGTACTATGTGTAAACCATTTTATGCTTCTTTATATGATGTAAATTGAACTACGCTTGACCTGATTTCTTTTTCATAGGGGATACGTAGGCAGCCCTGTGGGTTCGGTCATAATTCAATAAAATTTCTATTTCCTCCACAATCAAAAACTGGGGCAGAATTTTGAGGAGGACCCTCAAAATTTCGAAGCAAGTTCAGCCAACCGCAGCGTATAGAGCAGCCAGAAAAGTCATCTAGTTAACTGGGGCAGAATTTTGAGGAGGACCCTCAAAATTATACGGCAGAAGAAGTCGCGATGTCTCTGACTATGTCACAGTTACGATTTCATCTAACTAATTTCTAAACTATATACTACTATGCCTTTTGAAAATAATGCACGCATGTTTTTGGAAAGCAAACTTTGCTTTAGCAAACGCTACCCTAATAGTTTGGACAGGATATTCAAACATAACGGAGCAAGTCAAGCAGACGAAGGCATGAACCGACCTTCCCCCCTCCCCCCCCTCCCAAACTCACAAATTATTCTTTGGATGTAGGACTATATCATCGCGACAAATACTTTTGCAACAATACAATCACTATGCACGAAACACATTGTCAGCTAAGAATACTTCGCTCTTACTCTTCTCTTTTCATGAGACTAAGCTCTGTCTCCACCTTGCATGAGGCTAAGCCCTGCCTCCCACCTTGCATAAGGCTAAGCATTTCCCTCTATTTGCATGGGAAAGTGAATCCTGCACGAGGCTCAGCCCTGCCTCCCTATTTGCATAAGGCTAAGCATTGCCTTCTCTTTGCATAGGACTAAGCATTGTCCCGAATTTTGCATAAGGCTGAGCATTGCCTTTTCCTTGCATGGGACTAAGCACTGTGCCGAATCTTGCACGAGGCTGCGTCTCTACTTGCATAAGGCTAACCATTTCCTTCTCTTTGCATTGGACTAAGAACTTTCCCGAATTTTGCATGAGACTAAGCTTTGTCTCCACACCCGCATGAGGCTAAGCCTTGCCTCTCTATCTGCATCAGGCTAAGCATTGCCTTCTCCTTTTATGGGACTAAGCACTGTCCAAAAACATGCATGAGGCTAAGCCTCACCTCCCTATTTTCATAAGGCTAAGCGCGGCCTTCCCTTTGCATGGGACTAAGCATTGTCCCGAATCCCGCACGAGGCTAAACACTGCCTGTCTTGCATTATTCTCTTCTCTCGGGCTAAGCTTGCCCTCAACTTCATACAAGACTAAGCCTTATATTGTTGCTTCTAGCATCATGTCTTTACATCTCATGGGCTGAAGTATAGCCAACTTGTCCAAAGGTGTCATAGTCTAAAGGCATCATCCTCATAGTCGGAACACACCATGTTATGGCCTGAGGATCTCTCAAACTTGCACATCATTATTCAAAGGCGTCATGGTTCGGAGGCACCATTCTCATGGCCCGAGAACATCATTTCATGGCCTGTGAATCCCTTACCGCACAACTCATGGCCCGGGACATCAAGGCCTAAGGACGTCATCCTCAACCGTCCAAGGACAATTTTCATGGTCTGAGGAAATTTGCATCATGTCTAAATTAACGCAAATTTATACGTATATGCTTGCAGTACATCTTCTGATTTGCAGGTGACCTAGTGGGTAACCATTATTCCAACAGGAGCAATCTCGCTCCAGTTCCCTCATACTATTTCAAACCTGACCACTCACCATAACCGTTTCACCTATTCGAAACCCTGTATTCGTCCTTCTGACAACTTCATCGGTTTATTCCGCCGGTGAATCCACAACTACACACGGCCTGATTCCTGTAAAACCAGGTAAATGTAGGCAGCTCGGAAATCGGAGTGCGGCCTATATCTCTCAGATAGCTCTATCCGGTCAAAATTGGCCATCATATCTTTACCCGACAACTCTTTCATCCTTCCTAGGTAAAGAGGGACAGTTGTTGATACCCAAAGTAATGCATGGGCATCAATTAGTATTTTTTTCATAATGTTCTGTAATTTTAAAGGATTCTAATTAATTTATTCCATCATTTTATATACCAAATAATTATTAATTGCATCACAAAT
The DNA here is from genome assembly GCA_005239525.1 of Nicotiana knightiana. NCBI lineage: Eukaryota > Viridiplantae > Streptophyta > Magnoliopsida > Solanales > Solanaceae > Nicotiana > Nicotiana knightiana. The sequence goes on from ML391101.1 coordinate 83,766, forward strand.
GATTTTATAATATTTTTATTGCCTAATTTTATCATTTATATTTATATTAAGCTTTAATTATTTTATGCATAATTATATTTACATTTATAGGTTATAATTGCAATAACTTTACAATAATAACCCATGTGTGCATAATTATTTGGTTTTACACGAAAATGACCTTTTATATTTTTATAATATTAAATAATTATTTTAAATCATTTTCATGCATAAATAGGATTTTTATTATTTATTCGCTATTTCTATAAATTATTTTATCAGATTAATTGGGTATTTAATGTATAGCCTCTTTGATTTTAATTTTTGGACCTAGCCCAATAAATAACCTAACCCAATACCCCTAACCCAATACCCATAACCCAAACCCAATAACCTTTATCCAATAACCCGCCCCAACCCCAGATTCAATCATGGTCGTTGATCTTAGAAGATCAACGGTCCAGGACAACCTTTCCTTTTTTAATTAACAAACGACCCCCAAACCCTAATCATTCTTTCAAACCCGCCGCCTCTGAATCCCTTCCCTCCTCTCTTCTCTCTCACCACCCCTAACCCTAGCCCGCTGTCACCAAAACCCCTTCGATTCATGGTTTATTTCTTCAATTTTAGGCCCTATCCGGCTTCCTATCTCTACTGGTGTTTCGATATTCATGCTGCTTGAGGGTAATCTCAAGAAGCAAGAACCAGACTTGGTTCAAATCCCTCGTTTTCTCGATGAATCCGTCTGTGTTGACTCCTATGTCTGTGAATACTAATTGTTTCGTGCTTATGGCTTCAAATCTTTGGTTCAAACCAGATTTTTCTCACCTCTACTTATGTTTAACTATTTCTGGCTAAAACCATTCAGATCTATTTAGATCTGAAGCGGTTTGAGTTTGTTTGTTAATTTTTCTTTAAGGTTCTGTTGTTTTGTTAACCGATTTTCGTTTTCCCTAGAAGCTAGGGTTTCATCTTTTTAAGTTTCTGCAAATTTGTTTAAAAAACGTTTAAATGCTTAATTCTGGTTTTCCTCTTTACTGTTTGAATGATTTCTTTCACTGCGTTTCATCTCTATGTCTTTATGCTCTAGGGTTTCATCTTTTTAAGTTTCTGTAAAATGGTCAAAACGTTTAAATGTTTAACTCCGATTTTCTTTACTTTTTCGACTAGTTCTCATATCCATGTATGCATGTCCTAGGGTTTCTACTGTTTTCTCTAATGTTCGCCCGTTCACTGTGGCTATGTCAATTAGAAGTGATTAACTTATTTTACTTGCTTAATTAGTGTTCGAAAATTGTGCTTTCCTTTCAAAACTGATAGCTCTCTGAAAATATTTTTTACCTATTCTTTCCTTATATGTGATTCGTAATTAGTAATACGTTTCTTAATTATATTGCTGGCTTAATTTCTGGGTTTTGATTATTTTGACTGACCTCTAATTGATTTCTGTATTTACTACTTAACTTATTTGGCCTCAATCATATTTACTGATTTACCCCGTGAAAGACTCTCTTTAATTTAAGTTTTACTTGCTGTTAATTTATTCCTGTTAGCCCTAATTGATTGATGAATTGATGTTGCATGCCTTATTTGTGCGCAATTAATTCTCCTTACCTTATTTATTTTACTCTACTATGTGCTATATAAACCTTTCATTGGTCTGATTTTTAAAGAGGCTAAAAGACACAAGCTCACACTCTTACATTCACACACTTATACACACTTGAGTTCTTCCTATTTTGCTGCATTGTCTAGCCGGCTGAAAGCCAAGGCTAGACTCTGGATTCCAATTGCCTTCATCTTCCTGTTTACTTTCTCCCTAACTGGTATGCCTTGATTCCTGTTGTCTTGTTCTATTTTGTATGTTTAGGTAGTTAGCTCTATTACAGACCTCAACATGCTTCTATGTGGCCTATGATTCGTGTTTACTTCTTTCTCAACTTGCATGTTCTAATTCCTGTTGTCTTGTTCTGTTTTTTATGAGTTTATTTTAGTTCAAACCTCAGCATGATTCTATTAGGAACCATGCCTAAATGATTCCACCTAGTAATAATTGCTAAACTAAGTATTTCCTATAATGTGAAACCTTGTTAATTCAGTTGTGTGTTCTCTATTCAGAGCATGACTGATGTTTTATACGTCAATACCACACAAGAGGGGGGGTGATTTGTGTGGTGTCCAATTTTTGAGTGTTGTCTCAATAGAAGAACTTGGTTCTTCTTGGTGTTCCAACTTCTATTGGTGCGGAATAATAAATGCGGTAAAGTAAAAACTAGAGGTTTTTACGTGAAAAACACCTGGCCCAAAAGGTGAAAAAACCACGACCTACTCCTCAGTAGGATTTTCCCAAACTCTTCACTACAACTCTAAGCCAAACAACATTTACAAAATAAACTCTTTTGTAAACCTAGGAGTAACTCTAATCCCTTTGTAGCAAACTAGCCCCTAGCTAATTGCGACAAGCTTCAAGTTAACTCTAACTTGAATAATGTGTACCTCTTACAATTTCTTCTAATAAAACTGAAAGATACAATATTAAATCACCTACTACAACCAACTAGACTCGAAATACAAACAGATGGAACTGGTTCTTCTAGCTGGTCAGTAGCCTTTGTGTCGTACAAGGGTTCTGCTTGCAAAATTCCTCTGGTAATTTTGCCTTCAGTTCTTGCTTCAATTCTGTCTTTGTGCGAATGAATCTTCAGTAGGAATACTTCAACATTATATAGCGCCAGAAGTTGAGGTGTTCTTGTTTAGTTCTAATGCAACTCTTCCTTGGTGGAAGAGTTTGTGTTTAACTAAACTTCCTTCCTTTATTTATATCCTTGCTAAAATCAAACTCTAACCCATTATCAATTTGCAACATTTTCGCATTAGGAGACAACCTCTTAGTTTATGGATAATTCACAGATCAAGTTTATCCCATGTGCATGTAGAGTTCTTGTGCCAATTGATGCGTTCGAGTTGTTTTCCCTGATGGACCTGGTTCAACTGGTAGGAATTTGTCAATCTTCAAAACCATGCAATGACTTGGGTCAACAAATTCCCCTTTTTTGATGATGAAAAACTCTATGCTCAACCCTGTATAAACTTCAAACACTTTTATGGTTTTAAGCATTTATCATGGTGAGACCAGGTTCATTAGGTTATAAATATCACAACTTTTTGAAATTTTTAAAAAGCACATATCTTCCCCCTTTTAGCATCATCGAAAGTTGCAAAATGATAAACTTACCAGAGTTGTTAATCATCAAAAGAAACCAATAAATGTGAGCTATCTAATAAACTAAGACAAGTCAATAACAAAAACAGCAGAATTCATTGATTAGTACGCAATTCAAGCACCATACAAAAAAACTAAAGCAGTCACTACCATGAGCAAAAACAACAAAAAACAGAAACAGAACAAAACCCGAACTGGGCAATGAGGGGTTTTTGGTAGCTCTGGAATTCCTAAGGTTGGGAAGGGCAGATGAGGTTGGGGTCTTAGCTTGAAGGAGAGAAAGCATTTGTTGAATAACACCTTCATTTTTCTCCTTCTCCTTGGCTAGTTAAAATCTGAGAGCATCCCGCTCAGCTTCAACCTCATGAAGGCGAGAATTCAATCGAAGGATCTCCGCATCCTTTATCTCTCCTTCCTGCACCAATGAACTGACTTTGCTATTGACTGGCTGCTTCCTTGATGAACCAGGTTCATCATCAGGCACATTGACAATGTAATCACATGTGAGCAAAGTGTTCTTCCCAAAATAATCCTTAGCAGTGGCCATCTCATCTTTCTTCACAGGAACCTCGAAGTGGGGAAGCACAACTGTCAGAATAAAGCCATAAGGAATAGTGTGTTCTTTGGTTCCATTTACAACTATGTCCAAGAGTTGAATGATGAAAGTTGATCAGTTAATCTGCTTTCCCCTGTACAGGCACTCCATAAGTGTTAAGTCCATGTAACTGGCGATGTGCCTACGCTCTTGTCTTGGCTATAGAAACTTTATCACAAATTCGAAGAGTAGCTTGTTCTGGGGCTTCATTTCACTTTTGAACACTGGCCTTGTCTCAAGTTCCTTCTCATTTTCACAAAATAATCTAGTGATGTTGAGAGTTGAGGCCATTCCATCGAGACTGGGCCATATTTGCCTAGTGTAATCATCATAGCCCTCAGTAGGGATATTCAGAATCTCTCCCAGCTCCTTTGCATCAAATGTGATCTGAATCCCCTTGACTGTGTAGGTTACCCTACCATCCTTCACACTTGCATTGGCCATAAACTCCACTAGTTCATTCCTTGCCAGCCTTCCTTCCAGGTTAAGGACCATGTCCTTCCATCCCTGCACATCCAGTGCATTCAACAAAAAGATCATTCCTGATTCTTCCAGATCTATCACCGGCTTTCCTTTAAGAATAGTACGCTTGCCAAACATGGTGAGTTTGTCAGATTGCTCACCTGAGATTTCCTCTTCTCCTCCACTACATTATCTTTCTTCTTCAACATCCTTCACTTTCTTGGCCTTGGACCTAGTCCTTTTAGCAGTTCTTGAGGGTGTGGCAGACACAGAAGCTGACTTCTTTGAAGAAGCCTTAGCCTTCTTGGGCTTGGGTGTCTCAACCACAACTGGAGTCGGCTGCTCCTCATGATGGACCAGGTCCATTGTCTCATCATCAACAATAACAGCCTCAATAGGCTCTCCTACCTTTTCCTTTCCCTTGGCAGCCTCAATAGGCTCTCAATAACAGCCCAATCTAACTCTTCTTCTCCTCGTCGAACAACACTTCTTGTAGCACGAACCTTTGGGGCAGAAACATCAGCAGATATAGAAACTTTTATTTTCTTTGGGGTAGTAGCCTTCTTTGATTTTGAATTTCTTTTCATCTTGGGATTGTAGAAATCCCTTAGCTTCCTCAGCATCTCAGCCAATGTCTCCTCGATAGATGAACCAGGTTCATCTGTTGATTCTTGTAGGCTCACTAACCCTGTTGATGCTTCCCCAGCAACGCTTCCCCCTAAATCTCTGACTCCTTCTTCATTAATCACAGGAGCAGGGCCACAAATAGACAACGTGGCACCGTCCTCCCCAGATCCCCTTACAGAACCTCTTTCTCCCTCTCTCTCAAGATTTTTTCCCAGTTTTTTTTGCCTATCCGGCACTTCTACATCAACAACTGACCCAACCAACACAAACCTATTTTCAGTAGTAGCAGTTTCAGATTCAACTTCAAGATTACCTTGCTCAGAACTGGATGAACCTGATGCTTCATCCTCATTAGCGGATTTGAAGGATTCACTTGAAGATTCAGACTCATGAACCTCGCTGGCTTTTAGAATTTCCTCCAAGAATCTTGCATGAGAGCTAAAAGCAAGTGATTTTCTGGCCAAAACTTTTACTCTTCGTGCCCTGGGGGCTAGAGTAGGGTTAGGTGTGGGTTCAAGAACTGGAGGGTTTTGGGGGGACGAGGATATGTTTGGTGAATGTGAATTGTAAACTGAAGGAGAATTAGGACTGGAATTTTCTTCCTATGATCAGAGTTTGTGTAGGAAGATGAAGCAGGGGGTGGTGAAGACATTGTTATGAATTTTGGAATAAAAGAGATGATCAGTTTTTGTTAGAGAAGAATAGAGAACTTGGTTCGACTTAATGATGTTATGAAGAGGGGAAGTAATGATGGCCCTTTTATAAGACGTGGATATTAATTTTACAATGGGCAAAATAGTTACTCAAGTGGGAGTCTAATAGATGTAGGAGTGTCTTTGATTAGACAGTTAAGAGTCCCCTAACTCTAGGCTAATTAAGTAGCAATGGGACTTCTTGGAACGGGTTCATTTAGGGATAAATTCAAATAATTCGAAATGAACCATATATAGATAGAGTCCTGCTCATGTGTGACTGTAATTAATTCAATAATTGTATGGAGATGAGCACGTACCTTGTCAGTCAAATGAACCAGCAGGGATGAACCTGGTTCATCGTGTTAAAATCTTTAATTTGCCTCAACTTACAAAGATAAAAAAACATCATTAGCAACCAGGGAATCATATTAATACAATGGCAAGAGAGTATGACAGTAAAGTCATGATACTAAGCAATGATTAGTCTGGTTGATTATCTATGTTAGTGTTTCTAGCCAAAAAAAATATTTTCTTTTCATCTTTTTCATTTTTTTCATTTTATTTTTCAATAGGTGATCTTAATCATCCCTAATTCAAGCCGGTTTCTCTATAAATGCTCCCTACTTAGTGCTTTAGTAAAGATATCTTCAATTTGTTGGTCAGTAGCACAAAATTCGATTAAGATCATTCCTTTTTCATAGTTATCCCTTAGGAAATGGTGTCTAACATCTATGTGCTTATGATGAACCGGGTTCTTCGTCATACTAATTGCACTAGTGTTGTCACAGAAAATATCAATGCATCCCACCTCTATACCAAAGTCCATGAGTTGTTACTTGATCCATAGCAACTGAGCACAGCATGAGGCTGCAGCCACATATTCATGCTCAGCAGTAGACAGGGCTACTGAATTTTGTTTCTTGGTGGCCCAAGACACAAGGCAAGAGCCCAAAAAGTGAGCTATGCCTGAAGTACTTTTCCTGTCAACCAGGAAACCTGCATAATCAGCATCAGCATATCCTACAAGGTCGAAATTACTACCTTTAGGATACCAAAGGCACAAATCAGTGGTGCCTTTCAGATATCTCAAAATTCTCTTCACTGCAGTTAGGTGGGACTCCTTTGGATATGCCTGAAACCTAGCACACAGTCCTACACTGAACACAATATCAGGTCTACTAGCAGTGAGATATAATAGAGACCCAATCATCCCTCTGTATAGCTTCTGATCAACGGATGAACCAGGTTCATCCACATCTAATTTTGTAGCTGTGGCTATGGGGGTGTCTATTTCCTTTGAGTCTTCCATTTTAAATTTTTTGAGCAATTCTTTTACATACTTTTGTTGATGGATCATTGTTACATTTGAGTTTTGCTTGATTTGCAAGCCTAAGAAGAAGTTTAGCTCACCCATCATACTCATCTCAAACTCACTCCCCATAAGNTCCACATATATTTGCACAACCAGGAGTTCTTTACCATTTTCCTTTAAAAACAAAGTGCCGTCAATTTTACCTCGTTTGTATCCATGTTCTAACAGCAATTTTCATAGACGCTCATACCATGCTCTTGGTTCTTGTTTGAGACTATAAAGAGCTTTGTCAAGTTTGTCTACATGGTCAGGTGACTCCTTGCTTTCAAAACCTGGAGGCTGTTTGACAAATACATCTTCCTTCAGATAGCCATTGAGGAAGGCACTCTTAACATCCATCTGATGGAGAGTGAATTCCATGTGTGCAGCAAATGCTATAAGAAGTCTGATTGCCTCCAGTCTTGCCACAGGGGCAAAGGTCTCATCATAGTCAATTCCCTCTTCTTGACTGTATCCTTGAACAACCAGTCTAGCCTTGTTTCTTGTAACAGTTCCATCCTCATCGAGCTTGTTCCTGAAGACCCACTTTGTGCCAATCACTGATTTGTCTAGTGGTCTGGGTATCAAGTGCCATACTTGGCTTCTTTCAAATTGATTCAGCTCTTCTTGCATGGCATTTACCCAGTCAGCATCATGTAGGGCTTCACCAATGTTCTTTGGTTCAATCAAGGATAGAAAGGCATCAAACGCACACAGATTTTTCAAAGAGGATCTTGTTTTGATTCCAGATGTCAGATCTGTTATGATGTTNTTTATTCCAAATGTCAGATCTGTTAAGATGTTCTCAAGAGGGTGAGAACTTTGATATCTTTTTGGTTTGAGAACCAACTGTTCACTTCTAGATAATTACATGGCGTCTTGTTGTTGTGGAATAGGATCAGGGCCAAGATTCACATGTTGAGTTCCCCCTGTCATGTTGCTTGGGGTAGTTGGACCTGGTCCATTACCTGTTCCATCTTCCATATTTGCTTCAATGTTTCACTACTTCTCACCAGTCCAAGCTCCTCATCTTCTAGTTCCTTTCTCTCAGCAAGAGTGTTAGTTTCATCAAAGACAACATGTACACTCTCTTCTACACATATAGTTCTTTTATTATACACTTTATAAGCCTTTCTATGTGATGAATATCCCAAGAATACTCTCTCATCACTTCTAGGATCAAATTTTCCTAGGGAATCTTTGCCATTATTGTGCACAAGCACTTGCATCCGAAAGAGCTAAGGTGAGATATGTTGGGATTTATCCCTTTAAATAATTCATAAAGAGTTTTCTCTACCAGAGGCCTGCTCATGCATCTATTCATTATGTAGCATGCAGTGTTTATTGCTTCTGCCTAGAAGCTATGAGGTAGTTTGCTAGAAAGAAGCATGGTTCTTTCCATATCTTCAAGAGTTCTATTCTTTCTTTCAACAACCCCATTTTGCTGTGGGGTTCTAGGGGCAGAAAAATTGTGATTTATACCATGTTCATCACAGAACTCAGCAAACTTTGCATTCTAAAATTCAGTACCATGATCAAATCTTATTGATGCTAGTTGATTTCCTAACTGATTTTGAGTTTTCTTAACAAATGAGGTGAACATATCAAATGCTTCATCCTTAGATGTCAGAAATAAGGTCCAAGTGAACCTTGAATAGTCATCAACTAGCACCATTACATATTTCTTACCACCTCTGCTCAGAGTTCTCATAGGACCACATAGGTCCATATGAACCAGTTCCAACGTCCTGGTGGTACTGACCATTTTTTTACTTTTGAAAGAGGATCTTACTTGCATCCCCCTTGCACATGCCTCACAAACTTTGTCTTCCTTGAACTTAATGTTAGGAAGCCCTACCACTAAGTCTTTAGAGACTAGTTTGTTTAGCTGATTTAGACTTGCGTGACCAAGTCTTTTGTGCCACAGGAGGGGATCACTGTCCAACACACTTAGACAAGTGAGTTCATTTTCAGAGAGTGTGGACAAGTCTATGACATAGATATTATTCATTCTTTTTCCCTGCAAAACAATCTTGTCAGTAAGCAGGTTAATCACAAAATATTTTGTTGAAGTAAAGGCAACCAGGTTACTTCTGTCACACAGTTGTGACACACTGATCAGGCTATATTTCAAGCCATCTATCAGTTACACATGTTCAATGGAACATGTGTCATCCTTACCTACCTTACCAACCCCAATAATTTCACCT